>PNEQ01105319.1:0-81508 GCA_003012365.1 Medauroidea extradentata | reverse complement strand
CAGTAGGACTTACTGTCACTGAAAGGCACTACATAACTGCGGTCTTGTGTTTAATAGGAACGTGGCTGGAACCAGTGGGACACATCGCTTAGAGGCCCTACTTGACTGTAGTTAATAGTTCACTAGGTTATTGCTGCAACAGTAGGACTTACTGTCACTGAAAGGCACTACATAACTGCGGTCTTGTGTTTAATAGGAACGTGGCTGGAACCAGTGGCACACATTATCGCTTAGAGGCCCTACTTGACTGTAGTTAATAGTTCACTAGGTTATTGCTGCAACAGTAGGACTTACTGTCTCTGAAAGGCACTACATAACTGCGGTCTGGTGTTTAATAGGAACGTGGCTGGAACCAGTGGCACACATTTTCGCTTAGAGGCCCTACTTGACTGTAGTTAATAGTTCACTAGGTTATTGCTGCAACAGTAGGACTTACTGTCACTGAAAGGCACTACATAACTGCGGTCTTGTGTTTAATAGGAACGTGGCTGGAACCAGTGGGACACATTATCACATAGAGGTCCCACTTGAATGTGGCTAGCAGTTCACTAAGAACATGAGTGCAAGCAGTAGGACACATTATTACTCAGAGGTCCCATTTGACTATACTTACTATTTCATTCGAACATGACTCAAACAGTAGGGTAAATTTTTCTGAGGGAACCTACATGACTCAAGTAAGTACTTTACCAAGTTCATATATATAAGAGCTCGATACATTTGTACTGCTGTTCCTGATTCAGATTACTATATCTAGTTCACCAAGAACGTGTCGATAAGCAGTGCAACACTTTATTATAACATCACTCTGAAAGAACAAAGAACACGGATGTCAACAAAAGCACAACATTAGTAGTAGTACTTCAGTATATTCCTGCAAATAAAAAAACTAATAACTATATGTTCTCAGTTTTGAACATCAAAATGCTACTCTATTCCTAAGTGTTTTTTGATCTCCCAAACACTGATTCATTTGAAACATTATCACGTCCCACCCCAAAATATATGTATATATTTATTTATTTATATTTACATACCGCAATATTTATTTAAGTTGTATTTGGCTAATGACAGAAGAAAACATCAATATTTTATTTTAAACAATACAAGATAATTGAATTCTTTTGAGAAAATTATGTGAGCATATCACTTTTTGTTTGCTGTTTGCCACGGCCGTAGAAGAACAGGTCTGGACACTCAGCTGGATATTTGACCCCCTTGTTGTTTGGCTGTAGTTCACCAAGTTACCGAGAATATTGTGTTTTATTGGCACTGATATTACGGCGGTCGGACTAAACTCCGCCCACTTCCTTTCCGCTAAGATAAACAATTTATCAAAACGTATTTTTTATCAATTTATGAAGTACTTTCTTCGCTCACAATTTTAAGAAAAGGCTCCAGCAATCTTTATTTACTTTATAAATTTAACAATGGAAAAAAGTGGGCGGAGTTTGAGTCCGACCGCCCGGAAAACAGCGCCAAAAAGTACGACATTCTCGGTAACTTGACGAACTACAGCCAAACAACAAGGGGGTCAAACAAAATACATTGTTAGATAGGCGAGTGTCCCGACCTGTTCTTCTACGACTGTGCTGTTTGCAATAACTGCTATGCATATCGCATAAAAGTCACAGTTGCCAAAGCGAATCGAGACATCTGACTGGAAATAAGTTATGTTATATATCACACCGTTTCTTCTAGGTCGTAAAGTGCAGCATATATTTATCTGATTCTAGAAAAGTAATAAATATACTACTATATTATTTATGTAATCACACTCCTACGCTCACGCGACATTGCGAATATATGATGATTTTGTATGTTACTCTACTTAAGCAATTTTCGACCTTAAATGATCTTAACTATTTAGGTACCTATTTAATACTAATCACTAGGAATAGGAAAAAATGCGCTAGGTCGACGACCTACAGACTAGTCTACGGTACAATATAATATATATTATATTAATCGCTGCCCCAAGTAAGGGTCTGGTAGAACAGTTTTCAAGTTTGTAATTTATTTATTTTTTTACTCTTAAGCTTGTTATTTGCTGATTTAACTTCAGCATCTTATGATTCTACCCACCGATCACAGACGTGTGTGGTGTCGCAGTAACCTTATTCTGATTACACAGTAAAAAAGTGATGTTTCTAGAACAAAAATACGCTGTCAATAACCATGAAACAGTGTTGCATGTATGCACGTAAGGCATTTGAACAAAGTGGTGCAAAAATATTTTTTATCTGTTTTTTCTCGATAATTTCTGTTCCAGTCGATGTATAAAATTTTTTGTCACGACAGGGCATAGATACAAACTTAATCGTTTTTCTGTAATTGCTGGAACCATAGTATATTCATTATTTTGCAATGGGAAACAGCTGAAAAGGGAAAATTGCTTTATTTACGGGAGCGACTACAGAGGCCGCAACATTAACAGAAACAATGCCTCATGGATTCCAAAAAGTGAATGAAACAATGAACTATGCCTTGTCAGCGTGAATAATGTAAAACAATGTGTATACTACCCTGATTTATAAGAAAACCCGTAAAACCGATCTGACAGGGATCAATCCCCCTTAAGAATCTAAGTGAAGGTTTGTAACAAACAGTTTACCCAGAGACTTTGATACAGTTCGAATGACCATGGTTGAGGGAAAACACTCACCCATCTCTGTTGGGTTGACGATAATGTAGTGGTTGGGGGTTGGGAGATTCTTGAGAGTCATCTGCCGCTGGTTCTTCATCCAGACGACGGGATGTTCTGCAGAGACGTTCCTGTTGTCTGGCGTCAGGTACATGATGGGGATGTACCACAGCATCTGCTCCGTGTCTGGCACGCGATAGTACTTCTTCCTCAAGAAGACGTGCTGCAACCCGACAACCACTAAACTCACACTCACTAACAAACAAGTTTCATCTGCAGACTTGACCATACACTATATGTGATGTTCCCTGTGTCCTTGTGCCCTTGTGGTGCAGCGCTATGTAGGGAATGTGAGCGAGAGGTTTTTTTGTCAGCGCTTAAGGCACCCGCCTACTGGTCGTGTGTTTGTGTGAGTGAGGCATGACTCCAAGGGCGATGTTGACCGGCTCATCTGGTGCGGTATCGCCTCTACCGCAAGACACTGTGCAGTGGTATCGTAGGACACTCGCCTGACTGACACTTGCAGTGATGACCCCATATTTTTATTAGTGGAAAATTTGAAGCAAAGTCCAATACACCTCTCTATTGTAGTTTCACACGAATCTTGCGCGTAGTTAGTTGTCTAGTTATAATATGTTGAAAAATCCGTTTTTAGCCATTTTGAGGGACTTCGAAATGATCTGTGTAAGTAACGTAAAGTTTTGAAACTGCCCTTTCGAAATCGTTTAAAGTGTTTGTTGTTTTCGTAAAAGCACACATTAGAAAAACGTTGAGAAGTTCCTAAAAAAAAAAAAAAAGAGTTCTGAATCGCTGTTAACAAGGCAGGGGCCGTAGGGCACTGTCATCCGCCATTTTCATCGCCATTTTTTATTTCTTATTTGTACCAGATATTTTTTTTTTATTTTAGACACGAAATGTGACTAAATTTGGCTCTTATGAAATTTTTTTTTTATCTCTCATAATTTTCGCGTAATGGCTTGTTAAAGTCATATTTTTCATGTTACCGTTTTAAGGACTACACAAAAACCAACTGATATACCAAACTCAAAAAATGCATAGTTGATAAAGACATTGCAGACTGCAATATCATGCTCATTAAAATAAATAATACAAATTATTTGTACTTTAAAAAAATACTGAAACTAAAAATAAAAATTTAAAAAATTCGATATTTTTTTAAAAATACAAATAATGTTTATTCTTACTTTTTATGAGAATGACACTGTAGCCTACAATGTTTTTTATCCACTGTGTTTTTTTTTTTTTTTAGTTTTGTGTATCAGTTGGTTTTAGTGTAGTCGTTAAAACGAAAACATGCAAAATATTATTTTAACAAGCCATTACGCGAAAACTATGAGAGAAAAAAAATTTCATGCTAGCCAAATTTAGTCACATTTTGTGTCTAAAATAAGAAAAAAATATCTGGTACAAATAAAAAATAAAAAATTTTGATGAAAATTGTGGTAGACAGTGTCGTTAAGGTGGCTGCCTAGGTGAATGTATTGTGCCCGTTCCGTGCCTAGAAGCGCTGAAGTGGTAAGGACGAAACAGTACGCACGTCACACCTCACCCTTGTCTCAAGGACACGTCACAGAACTGGAGTGCAGCCTTCTCGCCGACAATGCGCCTGTAGTGAGACTTTCAGTGGTCACCCTATCATCTTATGACTAGGGACAGGAATTTTTGGTGAAAAGATTTTTGCCCCACTTTGTTTCAGTGCCTTACGTGCACACCTGCAGCTCTGCTTCATGGCAATTGGAAGAGTATTTTTGTGCCGAGTCGTTATTCATTAGACTGTGCCAATCAGTACACGGGTAACTGCGACACAACACGTCTGTGATTTGCTGGTTTAACCTCAAGACGCTGGGTGTTGCGGCATCCAATCACTGACCACAAAGCAGAGATGCAGGTGCGCACGCAAGACACTGAAACAATGTGCTGCAAAAACTTTTCGCGAAACTTCCTATATTTACTTATGACGTAAGATTAAAGATAAAATTGTTCTGTACAAGGCTATACATTTTAAAATATTCTGCGCCAAAATTTCCGTACCTAATAAGGCCGCAAAAACACCCAATTTCGCCATTTTCGGCCGCTAGACAATGTACTTTAATGAGAAGTGGGGAACTTTAAATGGGTACACACAAGTGGAACATTCTGTTTTAATGTTTCCTAAGCAGGAATAATTCATGCTAAATGACTCATTGAGCAGTTATCGACAGATCTACTAACGGCCGAAGCTCTGTACACCGCTTGTCGGCCGGGACAGAGGGCCGCCTTAATGTCTAGGTCTTTAACGTTGGTGAGGTGTGACATGATGTATGGAGCAACGCCGGAATGAAAGGGCGTGGGAAATTGGAGCTCCCAGAGAAAACCCGCAGACCAACGGCATTATCCGGCATGATTCCCACGTGTGAAAATCCGGGTACTGATCTCGCCGGAAATCGACCCCGTATCGCCTTGGTGGAAGGCGAATGGTCTGACAATTCGGCCACCGCGACACTACTATGCAGGGAAAGAAAAATTTCTTGATTTAAGTGAGATGTATGCTAGAATCCACTATTCTACGCCTGCTCAAGCCCCGTCTATTCGTTTATTGTCAGTGGCTAGTCCAACCGCTTAGCTCATTATCTAACATGCCTGACTAGTGGGGCAAGGATTCCGGGTTCGATTCCCGGCTGAGAAGGAAAAATTAAGAGTTAGCTCCCCTGGCTTCAGGACTGGGTGTAGCGTTGTCCCCTCACCACTATACTGCAGAAGACAATGTAGAACCCCCGCAGTATCATTCTTGTCTAGTAGCACCTCAGGAGTTCTCCTGAGATTATAAACATCCTCTGGGCTGATCGAAGAAGTTAGTGACTAGCAGCTAATGGAGAAATGGTCATGGCTTGAGTACACACAGCGCAGTATATTCTAACAAACAGGTCAGGGGTGCCCATCCCCCCAAGACCCAATGCGCAAATCTCCCCCCACAAAAAAAAATCCCCCACCCAAAAAAAAAAATTAAAGACAAATTTACTACGAGTTACACTTCAGAAATGGAGACATATTTAGGCTGCCATTTCTTAAAAACAATCGTAAAGAAATACAACTGATCTATCCTACTTTGTA
The DNA here is from genome assembly GCA_003012365.1 of Medauroidea extradentata. Lineage (NCBI taxonomy): Eukaryota > Metazoa > Arthropoda > Insecta > Phasmatodea > Phasmatidae > Medauroidea > Medauroidea extradentata. The sequence goes on along the minus strand of PNEQ01105319.1, from coordinate 75,753 downwards.
GGTAATACCAAGATAGCACTTGTAATATCACAACATTTTTCGTTTATGATTAAACATTTTATTCTCTAAACCCCCCCCCCCCGCAAAAAATTCTAAATGTGCAACTTGCGAATTGATCTTCCCTTGTGGGCATCCTTGGGTCTCTGACTGAACTCGTCAACTGTGGCGAAGCCAACATTTGTGTTGGGTGGAGGAGGTTTATATAAAGAAACGCCGGTCCCCACAGTTAGGGCGCGGGATATCGTAATTTTCATCATCATTATTTTATTTTTTATTTGAACCAGATATTTTGTTTCCTATTTTAGACACAAAATGTGACTAAATTTTGCTCTTATGAAATTTTTTTACCTCTCATAGTTTTCGCGTAATGGCTTCTTATAGTCATATTTTGCATGTTTCCGTTTTAACGACTACACTAAAACCAACTGATATACCAAACTAATAAAATTCACAGTGGATAAGGACATTGTAGGCTACAATGAATGCTCATAAAATTAAAGAATAAAAATTATTTGTATTAAAAATAAATGCTGAAACTGAAAATAAATATTTAAAAAATTCAATAATTTTTAAAAATACAAATCATTTTTATTCTTTAATTTTATGGGCATGTCATTGTAGCCTGCAATGTCTTTATCCACTATGAGTTTTTTGAGTTTGGTATATCAGTTGGTTTTAGTGTAGTCGTTAAAACGGAAACATGCAAAATATGACTTTAACAAGCCATTACGCGAAAACTTTAGAGATAAATAAATTTAATAAGAGCCTAATTTAGTCACATTTTGTGTCTAGAATAAGAAAAAAATATCTGGTACAAATAAAAAATAAAATAGTGATGATGAAAATTGTGGTAGGCCGCGCCCTTAAAGCGGAAGGTCCGGGGTTCCCCAGCTCCCTGGAAAAACGTTGGGTGTCAAAGGGCAAAGTGGTTCTATTCAAGCAGTTTTTGTATTGAAAAATTGAATATACCAGTGGTAGTAATATTAAGGTTTTTTCATAGGTGAAAAATGTTTGGGTGAAAAATTTTACTAATGGTTGCTCGGAATCAACTCTTAACAGATTCTTTAAAAATCATCATAGTTGCTGCAGTCAATGTCCTGGACAGAAGTTTTTAATTAATTGGGGAGGGGGCGTTTCTTCTCAGGTTGAACAACACTAATAACAAATTTCAGTTGATGAGTGGGCTAAAAGGGGGTCATAACCCCTATCTCCCTCCCCCACCCGCCCCCCTTGTGGCTATGTGAATTTTTCCTTCCCTAGTTGTAGTCCTCTCTATTGGAAAGTTACGTAAATATTACCAGAAGTACCAGTATTTGGGTAACACGTGCAATAATTTTCAAACTTGACACATAAGGAGCTAATGGAAAGTCCCGAGGGTGAAATCTAACCCGTGTGTAATTTACCCGTATTTTAAATTTCAGCTAACGGCATATCTGTTAACTACTAAAACTAATATTATTTTTAAATAAGACGGAAATAATGGACGGAGTAGCAGAATATTTATCATGTAGAAAGTATATAGGTCCTTTTTACTACCATAATCTTAAACCTTGAATAGCCATTGTTGGAGTTCATCAAATCCTGGTAATCGACAACACCTGGTCATGTGACTGAGATAACCTGTTCTACTCCAGCGAGTGAATTTTTATAAGCACCTACATAAACGCCTGAGTTAATTTATGAAAAAAACACCGGAAATTGATCCTCTCTTAGCGTACCATAAATATGCTATTGTACCTTACGGCAATAGGCTATTACGTCTGGGCCGTGGCCTATGTTAAGGAATCATCCCAGTATTCGTGAAACCATGCACAACCAGAACCAGAATGCCTGGAACCAGGAATCGCCTGGTAATCCTGGACTGAGGTGTATATGTGGCAACCATGCAGACAAATGGCACATTGCTCTAGAGCTTTGGGGTCTGCCACTGCTTAGGTTACCCTGATTTGGTTTTGCGAAGGACACAAAAGACAAACCAGAAATTGCAACTGCTGTACAAAAATACAAAACATCAGAAACTGGGGCAGAGCGTAAAGCTCATCTGGTAATGTGATCGTGTTCTACAGGGTTGCAACATTGTATGATTCATCATCATCTAGAAACTAATATATAAATATGCGAAACTAGATTCTAGCATAACCCTCTTTCTGAGTAATGCTTACTATATGTTATTGGTACTATACCAATTTTATAACTGGTGGGCAGTTAAAGAATTTTCTAACTACATCTGCTAGACACGTAAGGCCATCGGAGTACCAATCTGGCCAGAAACTTCTAATGTTTACATTTTTGATAATAAAAGTTAACAAGTATATTAAGGGTTTAATACGACAGTTTTGAGGACATTATTATTACTATTTTTATTTCAGTTTTGCCGTTCCATTCTGCATCCGTTATTTTTTTGTTTTAAAATAAAACCTCAGGCGCCCACTCTACATTGTTTACAGTAAATTTTCTTTGTATTGTGACTGACAGTTGAAAATGTTAAAAATAATTGCCTTTATTGCCGTTGTTTGTCTAACAATGTTTAACGTGATGTAATGTTAGTAACAATACAGCGTTAAATTTACTTTAGGACTACACATGTTATAATAGGTGCAACAGTCTCATTTCAAGATAACAAATATCAACAGGCGTTGAGACAAATATATGCCAAATTTAAAAAGTTAATGCCGTTAGAACTATTAAAAATTTACTCAAGTCATCCGAAACGGGACATACAAACCCGTGGTCACTGCACTGTTAGATGTATTTTATTTGAGTAACTAAAACTGCCTCTAATAATATCAATGACTTCTTTACCTATAGTTTGTCTCACCTATCTAATAAATATTTTCATTTTAGTTCCGGTGTAATAAATAACCCATAGTTTCCTAACTAAACGTTTTCCTGCAGTACGACCCTTTTTCTATTAAACAAAATTATTTTTTCAACAAAATGTTTTCCTAGAAAAGAATAATTGGCAGCTTTACCACGAACGTTACAAAAATACTTTTGTGAAGGCACAGTTTTTGTTACAGTTACAAAAAAAAAAAAAAAAAAAAAAAAACTTTGAGACAAAGTAGTTCTAAACAAAAATGTATTCTGCGGCGAATAGATTTTTATTCAAACAAAAATTTTCTTTGAAGCGAAGTGTTTCATATTTAAACAAAAAAATGTGGCACAGCTGTTATTATTCAAACAAAAATTTTCTTTGCAGCAAAATGGTTGATTTTCAAACAAAAAAGTTCTTTGCGTCAAAGCGATTCAATTTTAAACCAAAATTTTCTCTGCCACAACAATGTGCATAGTGGCAAATTATTTGTTTTAATATTGAGGGAAATATGGTGTGGCTGATTACCTGGTGGGCTATAGCGGTTCTTCTGCTGTAATCTCTGGTGATAGTTAGTACAGGCAAGCGTTCTTTGGTCAGCCAAGATCTTGCCGCTTCCTCCACTGTCACATCTCTGGGTAGTCTACCGTCACTCCAGCCTTGCTGAGTCAGTGCTGTCCACAAGTCATGCTCGCTGAACGTGTCGTATAGTCTACACATCACACATACCATACTTACAGATCATAGTTAGATACAGGAAAAATTCGCGTGATCACTGACCTACAGGCTAGCCTGCAAGAATATTTGCGATCTGACGCAGACAGCAGATTCTCATTAGCCTCGTGATTAGCTGTTTGCTGCGTCAAAGTGACAGAGGTCCGTACTTGTTACACTTTCAATTATTGGCTCAGAGACTTCCAGGAGGTCAAATAAGTCAAAGGACAATTTATAAGTAGAGGTACGTTAATTTCGCGGATTCATATGGCAGGAGCCTAGACTTGTCAGTTCTATACACCCACTGGCCACAATCCATTATCTATTGACTTAGTGGAACAGCAGACAATTAACGAATAGACTGGACTTAAGTATGCATAGGATATTTTATTCTAACGTGCAAGTCACTGAATTCGCGAAATTTCACCATCTCTATTTATTGCCATATGTACGCCTGTCAAAACGTATCTATATGCCGACCAATAACAGGCGTCAAATACTACAATTTTGGGATTCTAATTGGCTCAGTCAAATAGGGAAACCACTCCAAACACAAGCGAATGCCAGTAGTCTTTTTGTAAGTTGTGACTATTTCATACTGCAACGAAAATTTTTAAGCTATCGTAGTTTTTTCATAATGGCATATCAAAGTCAAAATTTACATAAACCTATTTTATGATTTACAGGTAAACCAAGTGACTTACCGAAATGAAAAATTCACACTGAATAACGAAGTTGTAGGCTACATGGTCTCCTATACAAAAACAAAACAAAAATATGTTTTTAAAAATTCTGAAATTTTATATTAAAACTTTAAAAAATTCACGAATTATTCAAACATTCAAAGATATTTTATTTTTATTTTTGTATAGAAGACCATGTAGCCTACAACTTCGTTATCCAGTATACATTTTTTTTTCTGTTCGATAAGTCACTTAGTTTTTCTGTAAGGCATAAAACCGTTTTATGCAAATTTTGACTTTGACATGCCATTATGAAAAAGCTACAAAAGCTAAAAATATTTCATTGCAGTTAAACAATATATGTTTACAAAACAAACCATATCTTGTACAAATATAAACATTTATTATAACAATAAATAATTTCCGTCAAGTTCCTCTTAAGCGTACAGTACTTGTCCCTAGAATTGGCATCACATGAACTGTCCGAACTGTAAGTAAAGGATGCAAATGCTCAAGGATGCACAAGGAAATAAACGTGAGTGCTTCTGTGTCCCTCTCGCGTCCTTATAACTGTGGTGCGGTCGCCATTTTGAAAGTTAAAACTTTTGTTTGTAGGATATGTACACAAGCCTTATCATTTCTGAGGCTGCATTGTTTGTACGTAAGTATATCCCAGCACAGTATATATTCCATATATATTAGACTGCGCATATTTGTTGTTGAATTGTGCCTTTGATTAGCCTCCGAGGATTATCCATGTCAAAAGTTTACTTCATGTGGCCAACGTGCATTCAAATATTGACGCGGAAATTTTTGTTTGCATTCAACAGCTTGCTTGATACCACGGCCGTAGAAGAACAGGTCTGGACACTCGCCTGGAAACTTGACCCCCTTGATGTTTGACTGCAGTTCACCAAGTTACCGATAATGCTATACATATTCGGCTCTGTAATCCGGGTGATCGAGCTCAAACCCCGCCCACTTCCCTCCCACTAAGATAAACAATTGATCAAAACGTAATTTTTCATCAATTTATGAAATACTTCCTTCGCTCACAATTTTAAATCATGGCTCCAGAAATATTTATTTACTTTATAATGTTAACAATCGAAAAAAGTGGGTGGAGTTTGAGTCCGACCGCCCGGATTACAGCGCCAAAAAGTACAACAATCTCAGTAACTTGACGAACTGCAGCCAAACAACAAGGGGGTCAAGCAAAATACATTGGTAGATAGGCGAGTGTCCAGACCTGTTCTTCTACGACCGTGCTCGATACCAGCCATAGATTTTGCCCGAATTCGTTAAGTATTGAGGAAAGTACAAGCAATGTACACGGGGATACATCTACGAAAGTACATATTTGAATTCGGTCACGGAATTATCCAGGCGGGAAATGGTTAGATCCATCTTTATCTGCAAGAAGGTTATAAACTTATATTTTTGCAAGATTTGCCTAGCTAACTGTGATTAAATTGTACACCTTACTTCACTAAAGACAATATTGACGCCTAACTTCTACTGAAAACAATACACGAAATTTGCTGGTCCTTGAATAGGTAATCCAGTTTATCTGTTAAATACGAATCACGGACGTATAATATTGGCGTATCAGAGACATGATTTGGCCCAGTCAAATATATCAGTTAAAACGTACAATATTAACATGTTAGAATGAAGCCCACCAAACAGCCAAATATTCTCGCATTAAAACATCAGTAGAGGTGATAGTATATCGCAAAACATTTTGTTACCAACATACCCTTGAAAACACTGTAGTTTCTTGTGACATGTGTGGTTGGGTTATATACGTCTGACACAACATAGTTGTCTGCAGACCAATAACAGGCATCAAATATTACAATAGCGGGATTCTTATTGGCTCAGTCAAATAGGGCAACAGCTCCACGTACAAGCAAAAGTCAGTAAACTTCTCGTAAACTAGACGTGTGTTGAAACCCAGCAAATAGTCAAGTTTTCCCGCGATAAATCATCATATCTAATCATTAGAGACATGCAAAATTCGCGTATCATTTGCCAGCAGATTAATCTTCACTTTCCTATACACAACAGAGCATAATTTGCGATTAAATTGGCCACGAACTTTAATGTGTTGTCATTTACGTGTGCTACGTCTTTACAGAGATTGGCCTCTCTACAGTGTAAGCATTCTTCGCGGCAAGTCACGACAATTTCGGCCAGCGAGAGACGTCTTACGAGTCTATAGTCACTTGGAGTCTAGTCAGCTGTCAGATAATAAGGCGAATTTTGCATGTCTCTACTAATCATCATCCATACTAATACCAAGTCATATAGTTCCTACAGCTGCATGGACTCACCTTGTTTGAAGAAACATCCTGAATCCCATCATAAATGTTTCTTCTGTCATCGAGTATTGTATCATTCGAATAAACCACGCAGCTGTAACATAGTAAAATGGACGGTATAAGGAGAAATAATTTAAGCTATATTTGTAAATATGTACACAATCAGGATGATCTTCAAATGAGTACAGGTATTTTAAAGGACGATAGAGGATACTCAAACGTATTCGATATTATTTGTAAATTATTAATTTATTTATTGCAGGTTCTAATCTCCTAGAACAATTTCACAGTCTTTGTAGAGGTACACAGGTGAGAGGAAAAAGGTATTGGGATAAACCTGAGCAAAAATGACCTTAAAAATGTTGTCTATACCTTGCGTAACATTAACTTCACCATAGAGCGCATTCAAATATTTATGTTTTATGTTCTTTTTACCATTTAAAGCAAAAAATTGTCTCGTAGACTACAGAAAGCTTGTTTATTCGCAAATGTTAAAACATTATCTACAAACAATAATAAAACAAAAAAAAATTAACTTTACATTAGAAATACAAATACCAAACATTTAGATAATTTACTGCATTTATTTAAATAAATAGCGGACATGTTGCATAGAAACGAATTAACATTTCCATGCAAAACACACAAATTGCCTTTGAAATCAAGGTTGGTATGTTTTGTCTCTCCCATATAATTACTTTTTTTTGGTACTACATATTTTTTATTCTTTGTAGTAGTGAGTGCTTCCTTAAAAATTAAAGAACATATTTCACTGTGTTATAACAAATAAGTGTTATGTTGTTGGCTACCAACCTCTGTCGAAGTTCCCGTGATCTCGTAGTGATCCCACTCCTTTAAACGGTTCCATCTTAGAATATTCATAGAAGGTAGCGTACTTATCCCAAGCATCTTTGTAGTTCGTCTGTAATCAATACATTTGGCACATAAAATACACGCTGTTTCGAGATAGTGTTCGAAAAGATACTTTGCAGTCTAGGGTCCTTGAAAAGTGCTTCGTGAAGGGCAATATCAGTTTGTTTTCGTTTTCGAACTTTACCAGGAATCTAAGTTGCACTCTTTCATAGATACTTGGCTCAAAGATGTGTGGCACGTGTGCTCGTGACTTACCGATATTCGTTTGTTTATCGCTGGATACTTGAGAATGCACTGAGAACTAGGACGACATGTTTACACGTAGGAACACCTGGAAATTAATGTTGTGCCAATTTGTTTCAACGATTCGTGAGCACGTCTGCTTCATGACTTCGTTTCATTACAAATTTTTTATTTTTTATTTGTAGCAGATATTTTTTTTCTTATATTAGACACAGAGTGTGACTAAATTTGGCTCTTATGAAATTTTTATCTCTTAAAGTTTTCACATAATGGTTTGTTAAAGTCCAAATTTGCATGTTTCCGTTTTAAGGACTACACTAAAACCAACAGATATACCAAACTAAAAAAAAAAATTACAGTGGATAAAGACATCGCAGGCTACAATGTTACGTCAAGAAAAACGAAGAGTAAAAACTTTTTGAATTTAAATAAAAATGCTAATATTTAAAACTATGAAACGCAATATTTTTTTAAATACAAAAATATTTTATTGTGTACTTTAACATAGCTGAAATTGTAGCCTATCATATCGTTATTCACTGTGAATTTTTTTCAGTTTGGTAAGTGAGTTGGTTTTAGTGTAGTACCTAACATGAAAAATTTTCAAATTTTGGCTTTAACGAGCCGTTACGCAAAAACTATGCAAGATAAAAAAATTATTGGAGAAAAATTTAGTCACATTTTGTGTCTAAAACAAGAAAAAATATAACTGGTACAAATATAAAAATGGAAACATGGTGTGAAAATAGAGGAAGACCGCGCCATTAACCTTATTCTGACTGGCGAAGTCAAATGAGAGTCGTTTATGCACTAAGACACACAGCCAATAACCACGTTGCAAAGAAACAGTTGTGCTCGAAAGGCACTAAAACAAGTTGATGGAAAAATCTTTTCTCGAAAATCAGGTCACCCTTAAATGAAAGTACATCATTGACCATTAAGATTGAATTTATGCGAATGGCTTAAAAAATTCAAGGGTCAATTACACAAATTCGGAAACAGCATTTCTTTGGAATAAATATACTGTTTGTAACTTCTGGTTTTTAAATCTAGAACCATTTGTGCCAACCTGCGAAGTTCTTAATGGCAACATGGCACAAGCTGTAGTCGTGTACAAACAAAATCAAGAACAGAAAAATGTCAGGAGACAATAATACTAATAACCAGCATCAAAAATCAAAGAGAAAATTATTTTGAATGTAAGTTGAATGCAATTTTCGAGCGTCTGTCTTATAAGAGAAAGAAAACCGACAGTTAACTTTAAACAATTTTGTCCGTAAAATGATAGAAAGCAATACATAAGCCTCGTGAGTATAAATTCATACTGTCTGAAAGTCATGAAATTTAACAAATTCTGAAAACATGTTGTTAATACAATAATTATACACTCAAGAAACGAATAAAGCAACGACCAGGCCGGTACATCGTTGCTGCTTTCTTATTGGACCAAAACATTCTACCAGGAGTAAAATTAGTTGAACGCCTCTTACAGTCGTTTAAATTGTCGCTTGACATCACACAAATTCGCATCTTTAAAAAGTGAAATTTAAGAAACATAACTTCATCTGCAAGTAAATATAAGAGGATCTATAATTTCTTACCAAAATATTCTAGTATCTAGCGTAATTTAGGGTTTAGTTACTTTTGCATACATAAAACACCGTTTATTAGTAGGTATTTGAATTTTTTTGCGGATCTATTTTAGCACAAACTAAAGTTCAAAGTACTTTGACGTCTAAGATTGAATCATAAGTTACTATCTACATATTTAAGAACTATGTGCAAATTAAAAACTTCAGATAAAATAAAGCCGTAATCTCAGGCTATCAATTATTGGGTGAAACATGCTACTTGCTAGAGAAGCAGCCATTGAACAAGCAGGTATGTGAATTTGCTGAACTTTCATGTCTCTATCCATAGCTGACGAGTCTAATGAATTAGGACAGGAAAACTCAGTAAGTAGGATGTCCCACAGAGAATCCACTGTCCTATATACATTCAGTTTATTGGCTACTGCTTCATTCTGTAGCAATTTTCACCCAATAACAGACAGCTAGGCCAACGGAGTTTGTCGTAAACTTCAACTCACTGTCCATGAAGCAGAACTGCAGATGTGCACGTAAGGCATTGATATCAAATGTTACAAAAATAATTTTGCCACAAAATCGTAGCAGTGTTTGTAAGACACGCAATGTAAGACACGTGTGAGTTTACCTTCTCGAGGAAGGTGTATCCAAAGTGCTGGATCAGACCAATACTGACGTCTAGTTCTCCCCACCACTGAGGACTCATCAAGTGACAGACCCACTGACCTACTGTCAGGTACGTCAGTGCCTCGATGTTGTCAACATAGTCTTCGCTGGAACATACAAGAACAAACGTTTAAATATTGTTAATCATACGTAATAGCTGCAGCAGTCACAAGTAGTTCAACAAACTAACATGACATATACATCTGGTTACTGCTACGCATTTGTTAATAGGTAGAGGTGGGTATCTTTATTGCGAATGAAAAATAACATAATGGTGAACAATAATATGAACACAAAAGTGAATATTGGGTTGTTAGTATAAAATTATGTGAAAAACTTTAATGTAAAAAATTCGAATTCTTACCACCGATCCATATTTATCCAATATGGCGGCTGATATCTCATCCAAACCCCTCAACGTACTAATTATTTTGGTTTCACGTGTCGCAACTTAAATCATTTCAGACTTATATTGTAACAATGGTCAATACTTTCTCCTATACAGCATTCAAACTTACTGCCAACTTGCATTTAACTCAAATTTGACTCTAATAACCATTTTTCCTGTGAGGCTTGCTGTAATCTTTAACCAGACATGTCACAAGCTTTTATTTCCCTTGAATTTTAGTACAATTGCAAGATTTCTTGCAGACTTGCTGCAAACGTGAATCAAGTTTGTGAAAAGCTTATATGTTACTTGAATTTAACTTCACATGTCTGTCTTATAGCAAACTTGTTACAGTTCACTTGAATTCAAAGTTTACTCACAAGACTCGCTGTAAGTTTAAATCAAGCTTGTACAAAGCTTGCGTTTTTCTTTAATTTGGCTTAGCTAGCAAGCCTACTCATGATACTTGCTACAAGCCTGAATTAAGCTTTCGATAAGCCTGCATTTCCTTTAAAGTATAGGCTACATAGCAGTCTCGTTTGCCAGATTTGGAGACATTAAGCAAATCTTGATCTATATTGTTCTAGACAGTTTTTATTTAACTTTAATGGGTATGTTTGTTAATGACCTAGCACTTAAATAAGGTGGATATTTTTTTATCCCAGTTTCAGAGAAAAAAATTACAATATTTTACCAAAATTTAAAATTGTACTATTTTTTAAACAAGACTTTGGTTTGGAAAGTCGAACTTAAGAGTGTCAGCAATGAATATCTTACTCATACAAATTATTTACTTCTCAACTTATGTTATGTGTTCACTGCGGTTTCGTTGTAAGTATGTCTGATTATTTATTTATTTATTTGCGTCTTAGGTTTTACATGGCTAAATTAAGGAGTACGCCTTTTCTTACATTCGACCATTGTTATTAAACATTATAAAGTTATTATAACGAAATAAAAATATCAACAATGGCATACTGATGAAACTTGATTTTACAAATGCAGCTAAAACAACTTTTACAAAAAAATCCTTTAACAAAAAAAATATTTTTATATGAAAGAAACGAAAATTAATCGCTTATATTCTAATAACATATGATCTGGTACAAACAATTTCAAGCAGCAAATTTTGTTTTAAAATAAAGTAATATGTTTAACGTAAAATAAATCTAATTATTCTACTAATATTTCACAAATAAGAGAAATCTTAACTTGGGGAAATAAGAATATTGAAGTTACGACTATTGCTTTAAAAACACTTTAATTTCTAAGTAGTTTTTTAAGCCGAATGTAGACGTTGTGGCTCGGAGCTCATTTCACGATTTCGATACGAAAACACAAGCTGAATTTGCAAAACTTTGCTATTTATTATCCGGTAAAGATAAATTGTTTTAATTTGTGGACATAGTTTGACAATTGTGTTTATTTACTATTAACTGGAAACGCGAATATAAATATTTAGGTTGGTTACAAGGTAGATTTCTATGTAGCAATAACAACGATTTAAGTTTACGCTTCTCCTTCAGCTCAAAGATCGCAGGTTCAATTCCAAATAGGTAGACACGAGTATTTCGCGTATTCATCTGGGAGCATACTATACTTCACAAGCCTATACACAAAGAGGCCAAAGTCGAATATCCGATGTCTTTTAACCTTTCAAGTGGAACTATTTCCTTATTTACTACTGACTTGCTGTCGTCAAAGGTATGTCAAAACATATGCCGTCCAATCACAGAAGACACAGAGAAGCATAAGTTGTTGACATTCTTCCTAATATAGGAGACACCCGCGATATATTCGATGCCTCTGCAAATAGAAACAGATTTTTTTTATATTGGTAAACACAATTCCAATATTAAAATTTTAGCATACAGGCTTGTACGAAGCTTCTTCTGTGGAGACAAGAAACAAACTTACAGGCATACTATGACAAGCCTGACTTGTCGTCACAATCTCGAGGCAAGTTTGTTTCGAGATAGCAATAAATTTACATGTTGAAGTATGTTAAGTGCCCTATACTGGATACGGCTGAAAATCTTCCATTACCATTTAGGAAGTTATTTCACAGTGTATGTTTGTTCACGACAAACGTTACAACAAGTTACAATTGGCTATAAAATCGCAGTGCACCGCCAACAACCAATAAACATTACAGATAAACTTGGCCACAGTTTTGTGGCGAAAAGAATTTTGCTCCTTTGGTTTCAATGTCTTATGTGAACATCTACAGTTCTGCTTCAAGGTCAGTTTCATTTCATTTCATTTCTTTAGCCTTCTTTTGATCCCATTTACTGTCAAGTAGACAAGGGATATTGAAGTAGTCATAGTACAATTTAAAATTACAATAATTGCGTATTAAAACATTTGCACTTTACATCAGTAATCTTTACTCATGAATATTAAATGTTTTATTTAGAATTAACATATCAGTCACATAAATTTCATACTAAATCCACATAGCAAATTCCCTACATTTGAACAATAAAATATACAAGTTAAAATTCCGTGATGAATTTAAATCACATATTATTTGTATCCATAAAATCTATAAAATCCTTCACACTATAGAAGGCATTTTTAACTAAAATTGATTTGATATGTTTATTACATTTATAAGTAATTATGTATGTGATCTTTGAAATAACTGTGCAACGGGAGTGCATGACTGGATACAGTTTCTTCGACATACTCCATTGCGGGGCCGCGGTGGCCGAATGGTCAGACCATTCGCCTCTCACCAAGGCGATCCGGGTTCGATTCCTGGCGGGGTCATTCCCCGGATTTTCGCATGTGGGAATCGTGCCGAATGATGCCGTTGATCGACGGGTTTTCTCGGGGATCTCCAGTTTCTCCCGCCCTTTCATTCCGGTACTGCTCCATACTCACCTCATGTCACCCCTCACCAGCGCTAAAGATCTCTCACTCTCGCTCTCTCACGCCACTGCGATATAGATTACTGTCAAATAAAAACTACAGGCAATGGAAAAATATAAATATGCAGAGTATGCTTTAATCAATAGGATACATACACAACATAAAATTCCATAACTGGAATTGGGTAAAATAAAAACAAGGACAAACAGTTAAGGAAATAAAAATAAAGACTAAAATCAAAAGAAAATCCCAAGACAGCACCAAGGCACAACTCATGGTCAGTGATCGGATGTTTGAAGTCTCACATGTCTTGGGGTTCAACAAGAAAACCACAGGTGTCTGGGACATGGTATTGTTCAGCTCTGGCATAGTTTGTACAGTTCGAGACACGTGATGCATGGACGAGTATACTCTGGACAATATATAACCAGGTTAAGAGTGCGTGGTAGATAAATAAACGCTGAAAACATCAATTGATTTATACGGTTTTTTTTTCGAATCCAATATGGATAAAATACTCAACGACAATCATAGAAAATGGTGTTTGCCACCTTTTGAGTAAATATTTATCCAGAATTACTAATTCGTTACGCGTGATCTACTGCGCCGCAATTAAATGCACGAGGTTCCGACGTCAAGAGATTGTGCCTCAGAAGTTCATAACACTGGAAACAATTTTGTTTTAAACGTTGGATAAAACTATTGTCTAGGGTTGCTATTGTTTAATTTTCGCAAACTGGCTTCAAGAAACCTACAGTTATATATTAATTATTTTAGCGTTGAATTATGTACCTGATGGTGATGAGGCCGTAGCTGCCGGATACGTGTTTGAATATATTGTCTGGCACTGCCACGATGTCCAGCTTGGGTAGAGGATCCTCCACTCCCATGTAGTCCAGGAAGAACTGGTACACCTTGTCCAGCTTCTCCAGTGCAGACTCCAGCTTGCCCCTGGCCTCAGTGCGACCCGCAACCTGCAGCACGCCTGCCACAACAACCCATTGTTCCCGAGTTTTTTCAGACTCGTGACAATAAATCAACTATTTTTTAACCAGAAGCATTGAAAAAAATTTGAAATTTGAGTCAATGTGCAGTTACACGATGCACAATACTGTGGATGCGTTTTTAAAAATAATGTACCATTCGTCAACAAAAAAAATTTTTTTTTGCAACATTTTCTCTTATTTTCACTACAAAAACGTGGTTTTTTGGATGATGAAATCTAAGAAACCGTTCAGTACATTTCCACCAAAAAATTCCGCTACAAATTATTACATATAAGTGTCAAAACTGTGGAGCAAAATTTTAATATGAGTATTAGGTAGCAATAAAAAAAATGTTTTTGAAATCACTGCAAAACTCCGTAACAAGGCCTTAAGACTCGGTTTCAGTCGTCTTATAGAAATTTATTATTTTTCACTTTTTTGGAATTCTGATAAGAAAAATGTTCAATCGGCAACTTAACGCAAATTCTATTTACCTTGAGCTACAATATAAGCACGGCAATACAGCTAGTAATGTATAGTTAGGTCGCAATTAGTTGGGCCAATTATGAGTAGAAAAATATTTGCTACACTTAATGCGGCGTAATTATGTGTTAAGAGCTAAATCGCAAGGTCTGTACTGTAGCGAAACGTAAATAGAATTTGAGGTCCAATCGTATATTTCATATTTTTTTTCTTTCAATTCCCAAAAAGCATTAAATAATACAATTAAATATGGTAACTGAAACCAAGCCTTAAGGCCATGATCTTTCATATATTTCAAACAGTTGCAAATAACGCGAATATTTTTAACCAAATGCTTAGAAAAAAATTCGAGACCGTGTACTGTCACACGTTACGCAATTTTGCCAGAGCGTTTTTGTAAACTAATGCACCGTTTGAAATAAAAATTTATAATTTGCTTCCATTTCTCTTATTTTGACCACAAAATATGTGCTATTTCAGGGGCAAAAAATTAAATATCCTTTTAGTGTATTGCAACAGAAAATTTCTGTTACAAACGATGATGTGTAAGTGCTAAAACTACCATAATGAATTTTTGATATCTGTATTAATTTGCGTTAAAAAAACATTTTCGAAACCACTGAAAATCTAAAGAGCTAGGCCTTAAGTCACTGCAAAAATAAACACTAAGTTTATATGAAAAGCTACGATTTTATGGAGAACAGATTTTTACAACACTTGGTTTCAGTGCGTCACGTGCACATATGCAGTTCTGCTTCATGGTCAGTGATTTGATATTTTAACTCTCACGATCATTGTTATTCTACCGACAAATCACAGACGTGTGGTGTTGCAGGAACGTTATTGTAATTGGTGCAGTCGAATGAATAACGGATATTTACATAGACACGCTGCCAATAACCATGAAGCAGAACTGCCGATGTGCAGTGAGACACTTGAAACAAAATTGAGCAAAAATACTTTCACGACAAAATCGTGGCCCTATTTACAAGGAAAGGGAAAACTTACGAGGTCAAAGACCCTAATGTTAGAGTCTACTCTTCTATGTATTTTCAAACCCTGACAATTCGTTCTTTGCGTGTAGTTCGAGTGAGTATCAGCTGATGGACAAATGGTCTGGGCTTGAATATACGCAGGACAATGACTTGCAACATGCTAGACATTGGACTCGCAAAATATTCCATTCCTTGGGACCAGAAAATTTTTCTTTATCTTTTGGGCACAAACTATATTTCAAAAAACTACAAGTTCGTGTCACTTCCGCACTTGGCTCTTGACTTTTACGGCAGCTTCTGAAGGGCGTTTAACCAATAGTAAAGAAGCAACTAATTACAGAACCAATCATGTGGTACAACTGCTTCAATGAGCAGCCGATGAGCAACTGCTGTCTTCTTCAGTATATAAGGATTTTTCCAGGTCAGCGAACCCGCAAATTTTTTCGGTCTCTATCCATTTCCTATGCAATTATCGTACCCTTAAGCTAATGTTCACGTCTTGTCGACAGACAGGTCATTAATATAGCCGGAACATTTTGTGATTTCATTTTATAACATACTTACACATCAAACACATGTATGTCTAAATTACTTTGACGTCTGGGATTGGATTGCAAGTTGTTACCAAGATATCACTGAGCAAATTAAAAAATTCATTGAAAACAAAGATTTAATCTCATGCTTGGGTAAAACTTGCTACTCGATATGGCAACAGTTATGAACGGGAGCCTGAGCATATAGACAACAGTGGATCAGAACCTGCATGTATTTGAACTCACGAACCTTATTTGTTCCTCGGAATTATAGACGGTGACATGCGACTTGAAATAATGAGCAGAAACTAATAAATAAATCTGTCATGGTCTTTTTTTAAGGGCAATCAGTACCTGCCATCTTCGAAATTATTTATTTTCACTTTAAGTTTATTCGATGAGATTTATTAAAATTTCTTGTCTGACTTGGCGCAGATAATCACCTTTTTAAGTGTTACCAAATTGTCACAACTTCACTACCCTTCTTAGTTTTTAACTAGTAACCATCCGGAGGAAGAAAGTAATTTTTTTCTACGAATGGTCACATAGGTAATATAGAATAAGAAATAGTCGAGCAACGACAACCGTATACGATGAAAGAAGCTATTCCCTCTGCCTTGCCAAAGCACAAAATACTATAGAAAATTTTTAGGCAAAATTAAATGCTGGAGTTCCGTTGTTCCATAATGGTTGGTACTGACCACTCTTAAGGGCTTGTTCCTAAGTTTTTTTTTCAGACTGGTGACAATAACTCAAATATTATTTAACCAAAAGTTTTGAAAAAATTTATGTCAGTGTGCAGTCACACGGTGCATAATAATGTGGATGCGTTTTTAAAAATAATGTACCATTCGTCAGCAAAAAAAAAAAAAATGCCCCGTTTTTTCTTATTTTCACGACAAAAAGCGTGGTACTTTGGGTAATGAAATCTAAATAACCGTTCAGTATATTTCTATAAAAAAAAAACAACTGCAAATTATAACATATAAGTGTCAAAACTGTGGAGCAAAATATTGACATGAGTATTAGGTAGCAATAAAAATAATATTTTTGAAATCACTGCAAAACTTGGTAACAAGGTCGATATTAGTTAACTATTCTAACATATTCGCCTGAAGTGATTTAAGTATAAATACGGAAAACCAAAATTAGGATAACCCGAGCGAGTATCGAACCCGGGTCTTCACCATTACTAGTCCAACGTGTTATCGTATCGTCAAGGTTGAGCATCACAATCCATGTTATAATCACACATGTGTCGGTTGTTTAGAAACATTTATTAAAAATAGCTGTTGCCTGCGACTTGGTTTGCGAGGTTTGCAGTTTATGCAATCATTTATTAATTATGTGCCCTCAGCACGCGTTGCAATGTCACTCGAAGGAAGAAAGTGTTAGTGTTTTAAATCTACTTATCGAAGTGAATTTAGTTACACGATATTTATTTGTCTTGTGCGTTCACGAATATATCAGGTTTTCCGGCGAGTAATAAATTGCGGTATTTTTAATTACGATATATTCTGAAACAAAACATTTAAGGAAGTAGAAAATTTTGCAAAGTTATTTAAAGGTTCATTAATGACCATATTAGGAAACACTTTTTTTTTTTTCAGTAAAATTTTTGACTACTCCTATCTGGTCTCCGCCTCTGTATAAATTTTTTATCAGAAAATTTCTCGGGCGTACGCACAACAACTCAACACAGTTTCACCTAAACCTGATTAAAGGTATACAGGAATGTAAACGTTCATTTTATATGGATAAATTACATGTCTATAGTTCTATTAAAAAGCACTATCTTGCTATAGGCATATACATCCACATCTAGCATATAATGATGTCAGTGTACATTTTATGTTTAAATTATATATGAATACTCGTCATTTTACAGCCGTCGAGTAATAGTGTATAAGAAATGTTGACTATATCTGAAGGCATTTCTATAATATTTAAAATAATGATTAAACCTCGTAATTTCGATAAACAATTTTTAGATTTGTATCAGTAACACTTAACACGGTGGTTGAGACACCATCTTAAGGCTCATCATCAGTTTCCATATTGGGTTTATTTTATATTTAGTTATTTTAATCAGAACAAAATATTAAAGCTGTTATAGCGTGAAGAAACTTAAAGAGAATAATGATAATTGCTGCTCTGACTGTAACCTAATTATTTCGTAAAAAAAATCGAACTTTTATGCTAGTATAGTACCGCAAAGAAAATATACTTTACGATATAATAGCTCGTTTCACATTTTTTTATCTCAGAATTTCAAAAAAGAGAAAAAATAAAATTATTATATGTGGACTGATGATGAGCTGTCCTGATACACATCAAGCTTGCAACAACACAGTTTGAAATAGTAAATAATTTCAAATTACTTCTTAATGGATACATTTTAATCGCAATTCTTTCAAAGAAAGGGTATCAAAATAAAGTCGCTAAGGAATATTGCGATATGGAGAATTTGTCAGATATTTTATTTTTAATAGATCTTGTTTGCCAAAAAAAAAGTAGACACAAAAACTAGTAAAATTTACTAGAAATTAGTCAAAAATGTACGGATTATGTTTCCGAATGAGCAGAAATATTGCCGTACGTGCACATTAGTTCATCGATGTAAAAATAATCTACAGCAAAGAAAAATATTCAAGTTTAAATACCTTTAGACAGACTGTAGTGCTCGAACTGAAACATGAACATTCCGAAAGACATGGTCGCCATTGGCGGAGACTTGGTGAAGTGTTTCCAGTACCAGCCCGGCCTCTCTGCCCTGGGGAAACAATCAGTCAGTATATTAGAAGACTAATCATATCGTGACTTCGTAATGATGCAAGATAATATTGTATCACACATTTCCCTTCAAACCCAAACAAAGAATTCACATGTGTACATTGTCATGAGTGTAATATGATTACATTCAACGTACGTACATTATGTACCCTACCTACATGATAAATTTCTAGCTAAAAGGTTATGATTAGAGGTACGTCAATTTCGCGGATTCATCTGGCAGCAGTCTAGACTTGTCAGTCCTATACACACACTGGCCACAATACATTATATATTGGCTTATAACCGTACAAGCAGGTAGCAAGCGATAGCACTTCGCATTATTTCCTTATTTACTACTGGCTTGCAGTAGTCAAACGTGTTTCGTAACAGCCACCAGCAAGTCACAGACATGACAATGAGGTAGGCTATACATAACTGGCGTTCAACCTGACCTGGTATGTATCTGCGAAATTTACGCACCTCTAGTTATGATGTTATATGTCAATATACCATCTACGTAACATCTTATTATTCATTTACTTATTTATTTCTACTGTGTATGTTCAAGATTAATAAATAAACATGAAATTTATCAAACATAGAACAGCTGCAGAGATTTTCATCAGAATATAGTTCTATGAAAAAATTTTCATCTGTTCATAATGACAAATTACCCATTAATAATTTGATATGAATATATGATCGTGTATCACATACAGATATTGTGTACTGCGTTCGTAATTCTGATAATAGTTTTGTAGATGTGAATCAACAATCAAACAGCGGGAGAAAAAAAACATTATCTCGATCAAGATATTGTCTACGGAAGGTACCAAACATCACATTCTTGAAAATGCACTATGTTATGAAAGGACTACAAGTTTATGAACAAACGAAATTTTTCATAGCATAACAATGGCGTATTTACTTAAATATTCTTTGAAGTCGCTGCCTACCTAAGATTTCTAGCGTAGGCAAGGATAGCTAGGTATTTACAAATTAAATTATATTCGGTTGGGCTGTCACCTTTCGAGATATTGCTTTCGGACGGAAAATATTTCTTGCATTTGAATGAAGTAGCTAATGCCTAAGGAATAATAATTTACAAAAGTGATGTTAGAGTTAGAATTTTTGAGTGATTTTTGAGAAGGGAAGTTCATAATTGCTCATTGTTAGAACCAGAAAATCGTGAAATATTTAACACAGTGCTAAGACTGACTTTTTTATGTCACTGTAGCTGAGGAAATATCATCCGGAATCGTAAAACAAGATAAAAGAAACGTACATTGGACTTTACCACGAACTTTCCACAAATAATATAAAAGGATCATCGCTTGAGGTCCCATTGAAAACCACTATTCACGAGAACACTGCATGCTAGTTTAGCCCTTCGTACCTAGAGGCGATAACGTGTTTGACGGACGTGTTATATTCGACTTATCGCCTTTCCCGTTTCCATGATTCAAATGAAAAAAACTCTAGTGCCCACGAACTGTTAGCTTGTACACTTTGGTGTTGGCTTTCAGCTGGAGAAGCAAAGTTGCTATCGCTTGACTCAAAATAAATGGGCATGCGTAACACGATTAGGCAGCTATCATGTTTATTTCAGAAAATTTGTTAACTTCACTTTGATAACTAAATTAATAACTGATAATGCTGAGTAGTTCTTCTAAAACATTAAAACACTAGCGAGATAATAACATTATTTATTTACAGGTTCATTCTTCAGGAGAAATAAAGTCAAATGGAAGCGTAACTCGACAAGTATTCACACATTGTCTTCAAAGTGTTCGCGAAAAAACTGCATTGCGTTAAAAAAAAACTCTACTCCAAAAAGTAATGATAAATAACGCTGTATTAAAACACGCACATTAATAAATAAATACCTTAAAATGTTTTCCATAAGCAGATATTTTAGTGTATATGTTTTATACTGTACAATTCTCCTCGCAAGAATTTAAAAATCTTGTGAATATTTTTAATATTACAATTGCTCATAAAAATAAATACAATTAACAGCTTTTTTTTTAACAACCGGTGACTTATAACGGGTTTTTGAATTAAAATTTATTGAAACAAAAGCAAGAATATTATTTAAGGACAGTCAGCAGCGTGTTAATGACTTCGCTGGGCAGTCAGAGGGACGTGTTTACTTAATGAAACCAGACAACAAAGAGCGTCATTTTCTACTGAAGGGAAATTTCTGTATCGGACAATTTTTACAGTTCTTAAAGAATACTATATGGTTTACGTACCTCACGCCAGCAGGTACCCAGTCGATGTATACTCAAGGGGACCAAAAGTTTTACGTGTAACTCCTTACTGTATTCTTCTTTGAGCAAGGTAATTTTAAATTAAAAATTCAAACATTGTTGAAAAAATCGTCACAGCAGAAAACAATGAATAAAAATAAAACAGCAGAACGTCAATAATATAAACAACGGAAATTAATATTAACGGATGAGAAGTAATATTATGCCACAAAATAATTATCAAAACACACAATACTTAAAGCTCATGTCGTTGGGTTAATTTTTTCCACACTTCTCTTAGAATTTAGTATTAATATGTACGGTATGAACATATACTTAATTGATACAAGTACGTCCAGAGTTAACTTACATGTCTGTTATCTCGGCGAGCGGCATGTTGCTGAAGACATGCTGGCGTGCTGGTGTAGCTATCTTCACGTCAAACACCGCCTTAAATTCTGGCTCGTCGAAGCATGGGAAGATACGTCGTGCACTGTCCAGCTTCATGTCAGTGTCTGCGTACAACCTGTAGACGACAATATATCCACTCGTACCACAACTATGGCAGCACGCGCCTGAATCATCTGCCGACGACAATATATCCACTCGTACCACAACTATGGAAGCATGTACCTGAACTTCCCTATTCTTCCACTCATACACGCCAGAATGTTTATTCTGTCCTGCTTACATTTCATAACCTCAAACTTGCGGAACATTCCAAACAGTATTATGGGCTAGAAGTAGTTCAGTATGTACAATACCTCATACATGTTTATGCGTAAAGAAAGACGCGAATTATTCAGAAAGAATGATGACCCATACTTTGCCTACGATAATATAGGGCTTCATATGAACGGTCTGTATGAGTATTTGAAAAGTTGTGTTCTAGTATTTCAGACTGGTGTTTACAATATCGACTAACATGGTTCTTATGAAGTGCTTCAAAAATTTTTAATTTAATGTACACAAAACTACGAAATGAAGGCTTGTAATGCTAATAATCTCTCAAGTGGATTGTCCTATTTTAGACAGTATTTTAGTTCAGTGAAGTGGTAAATATTTTTCAAATGCCCGAGTTTACCTGATCGCGTTTGCATTGCCATATTACAAACACTTATTTTTATATTATTTCAATAAAATGTTTGAAGATTTACGGCGAGTTTCTTTGACAATTATTTCCCAAACATCTTCTTCGTCCACTATTATTTTATTCTCTCAATAGGGTTGTATGAGTAAACGTAAAACTATTTATAGACACACGCGTTGAAATAAAAAGTGGCTAAGTTAATAAAACAAGGTAATCTTCAGATTTTAAACATTTGAGTTTTATACAGAAACACAATGGCAATCTCATACTGTACATTCCGATATAAGATATTAAGCAATATTATCAAAAACGGCAGAACGGTGCACTAACGATTCTATTGCAGGCCTTTCTTAGCTTATTACATCGATAAAATAGTAATAAACATATAACTGTTAAGTTGCTTGTATTTCCCTTGTTGTGTAACATAGTAACTAAAAACATAATATATAAACAATACCGATTTTAAGTAAATTTCTTATTGTATTGTAACTTACTTTTAAATGTGCATAACTTAGTTGTGATAAATAATGGGTTACCATTTTCTCTCCCCATGTCCCGCAAATATGTGGCAGACAAACATGTCCGAAAAAAAGTAATATAGTCAATACGTATACAGGAGGACAGAAATAAAAAAATAAAAAATATGCGTGTGGATGGTGACAAGGCTGGACGATAACAACGAGAACGACAGAGCTGGACATAGCTACCGAGCTAGATGTGTTTGCAGACAACACAGCAGAGAGGTTTTATAATAAAGTTACAATATTTCTTTGACAACATATGTTCTTTTAATGGTACAGGAAGGAGCAGAAAAACAGGGCTGTGCAGTCTAGCCGGCTGGTCGTTGAACTCATGAGCAGAGCCACGATTTTATGGCGCAAAGATTTTTGCAACATTTGGTTTCAATGCGTCATGTTCACATCTGCAGCTCTGCTACATCGTCTGTGATTGGATGATTACACTCTCACTTGCCTTGGCTAATTACAGACGTATGGAGTCACAATAATCGTGTTCTGATTGGTGCAGTCAAATTAGAAACTTGTCTGAACAAAGACACGCTGCCAATAATCATGAAGCACGGCTGCCGATGTGTACCAGACACACTGAAACACAGTAGGGCAAAAATATTTTCGCGACAAAATCGTGGCCCTACCCATGAGATATCCGGGTCTCTGGAGAGGACGGTATATAGCGAAAATGTTTCGTGCCAGCATATTCATGAAAACACTGTAGTTTTTTGCAACGCATATGACTGGGTGATACACACCTGACACGACGTACCTATCTGCAGACCAATAGTAGGCATCAAATAATACAGCAGCGGGATTCTTATTGGTTCAGTCAAATATAGGTAACAGCTCCACGTACGAGCGAAAGCCAGTAATCTTTTGAAATGCTGAATGTGTGCTCAAACCTAGCAAACAGTCAAGTTTTCCGCGATAAATCATGTTCTCTACTAATTATGGGTAGAGTGTGCTTGTTCTGAGGTTCTTTGCTCATTTGACTCAGCCAATCAGAATAATGTCACTGCGACACCGCATATCTGTGATTTGTAGAGGAAGCCCTAGACGATGAGAGTGCCAGTCACTGATCAGGAAGGAGAGCTGTACACGGGCATTTAAACCATTGAAACTAGCTGGTTCAAAGTTATCATCACCAAGAATCAGTGTCTCTACATATTCTGTATTATTACAACTAAAATTATAAGTAGGGAGCTTGCTACTTCACATGGGCTATCTACATTGAGCTGACAGTGTTTCCACAAATCCCAGTCGTTGTATAGCCTACGTTTGTGTTATACCTGTTGCTCGTATCGTGTTTTGTCATCAATTTACACACATGTGGTTCTGTCTTTCAGGATAAATCGCCTATATTCCTATTTAATAATTGTATGAATGTTACATACAATTCCTAATACTGGCTTCTACGTTGTTTATATCATTCAGTCCAGTGCTTTTGTTTTATTTTGGGTTTTCGACATTAGCCCAAAATGTAGTATCTATAAAAACTTATCAACGTGCTATAGTAACCAATTGCAAGAATTAGTTCAGAGACCACGTGGAAAGGAAGGGTACGGATATAGATAGTTAAATTTTAAATTATTTTCTTGTAAAAAATATTAACCATGTTTGCAATCTTAAATAGTATATAGGCTTGCATTTGCAGTAGAATTGGAGGATGTTAAAATTTTTAACAATTTACATAATTATTACTCTGAAAATTAAACATTTTTGTCTTAGTTTAAGTTAGGACAGTGGGTATCGCGGTGGTGTAGTGGCTTCAGCACTCGTCTTCCACCATATCGATCTGGGATCGATTTCCAGCGGGGTCGACCCTCGGATTTTCGACCGCGGAAATCGTGCCGCATGATTTAGCTGGTCAGCGGATTTTCTTGGGGATCTCCCGTTTCCTCAGCTTTTATAATTCCAGCGCCTCTCCAATGTATGGCTTCATCTGATGTTATACTCCGAGGTAAGTTGATGTCTACAGGCGCCCAGTAGTACGTCTGTAGTCCGGAATGCGATAACCTGGTGCCCGGGTACTCTCCCCGTACGATATTTATCAGTGTAGGATAGTAAACTATGGGAATGGTGCAGGTCCTTACTAACGAAGGTATAACCGCCGTACGGTAAGTTGATACTTTTAGAAACTGATTGTTGAAAAAAATTACTAGGAATACTTCCGTTATTACTACACAACTATATAATCAAATGAAAAAGCAATATTGCTAGATAAACAAATATACTACTTTTTTTGTTACGCGTCCTCGAGTATGAAAATTGTTCGTAATAATTAATTTAAAAGTAAGTTAAACACGTCTGTTATACAATAGTTGGAGGATGGTTGGGTTGGCATTGATGTCGTAGAAATAGTTCTTCTGTATATTATCAACAGCGGCTAGAATATTGAATACAGTTTAATGGAATATGTACGTACGTAATGTGTTTATTTTCAGGAAATGAAATAAAATGTATATTTACATGTAGCATATATGACAATATTATAGAGGTGACGTAGATAATGGCGGCGGATGAGCAATGTACTTCGGCTTGCAGTGCAGCCATCAGATGTTTGGCAGAAGGATACATAGCTGGTGTGAAAACAGATCCAAGCTAGGAGCAGGAAAGTATCTAGTTACCATACGGCGGTCACAGAAAATATGTGAGACGAGTACTTACTGTCAAACTGTAATATTATGGACATAACGCCAATGCGATACACGTCGTCCCAGAAATCTTAGAATGTGACTAAGAAAAGCAAACAACGAAAAACGAAAAAAAGAGATAACAAGCCTAGTTGGCTGTAGTCAACATAGTCATAAACGAAAACAACAGAACATGAAAGAATACCCATAATGAATAAGTCAACAGCAAATAAAGGAAATAAGTAATAAACAACCAAATATTAAAGTCGAAATACAGCATAATCTGTAAAACTCAGGACATCACAATTTAGACAGCACAGACAATACTGGGACGAATACAATAATGGACACAAGACAGGATAACAACGGCGACGTCACAGATAACAGACTAGACGACACAACGATGAAGAGACAAAAGAACACAGTAGATTTCCAAAGGCCGATTTTTCACGACGTTTCGGGAGCCGACATCTGCTCCCGCCTTCAGGTGAAGTAAAAGTAAAAACTGGAAGAAATTGGACAGTATTTATAGCCTTCAGCTTTGTTCCTACTTACTGTGTTCGGTTGTGAGTGTCGTAGAACTTCTTGCGGTACAGTCCCTCGTTGTCCAGGCTGCCGTTAAATCTGATATGTAGGCGGTAACTGTTGTCCCTCTCCAGCTTCTCGTACAACATGATGATAAGCCACTGCTTGTCCACATCTCTCTCTACATGCTTCACACCTATCTCCCGCCTGTCAGACACAAACACACAGTATCACTGCGTTTACAGCACAATTTCAGTACGGATTCAGCTTGCAGTGAACAGACGAATCCACGCCAAAAAATTTTTGCAAATCAATTACTGCAATGTAGCTTTACATAAAAGAACATTTTTATTTTAGTAATCCGTATTGAAATCTAAAAACAAAAAAAAATGAGTTGGCCTTTAAAACAGGTTACTAAAATCCTTAGCGATAAAGTAAACTGCAGTTTTTAA
The DNA here is from genome assembly GCA_003012365.1 of Medauroidea extradentata. NCBI lineage: Eukaryota > Metazoa > Arthropoda > Insecta > Phasmatodea > Phasmatidae > Medauroidea > Medauroidea extradentata. Next base: position 49,354 of record PNEQ01105319.1, on the reverse strand, counting down.
GACAATCTTAATTCACCAGAGAAACGAATCATTCATCATATTGAATCGTTAATTTTTTTCTTACAGTTAATATCGTCCTGGGATTGCCAAATATAACTGTTTAGTATTATTTACATCATAAGAAGAGCAATATATGTTAAAATAATTATATCGACTAATAAATGCAAGCTATAATGTATCACTACTGGTGAATTTTGGCGTGGATATGGCCGATTATTCCGCCCTACCTACAACTTGAATGTCTGTTCAGAAATATTAGTTATGTTACCTGTGTACATAAATGTTCACATACATGTGTAAGTACATACATATCGGTAGGCGTAGCGGAAAATCACGAAATTCTGTAATGACAAAATAGTCTCCAAATCACCACAGCATTATTCGTCATAAATCAGTTTTTGCCAGCCAAGAGCAAATGTGTCCGGAGTAACGTATTTCTGAATAACAATTTCTTGCGCTGAAAACTCGCACATTTAATTGCGGCGTAAGAGATCGCGCTTGACAAATGCATGTTTCTGGGTAAATCTTTGCTCATGATGTTGACAAGTATAATTGCTTAAGATTGCTGATTTGTAGTTTTTCTATTTTGACATTCGTAAACGTGTAGAATTCAAATTTGTATTTTTAGCACATTTCATACATAGACAACACACTCTAAAGTGTGGTTGTTAATCCGGCTTATGGGAGTGCTTGACGAAAAATTTATATTGTTTTAATTTTTTTTTATTTGTACGAGATAAGGTTTGTTTGGTAGACATATTATATATTGTATTAAGAAAAAAACATACAAATTTTGACTTTGAAATGATATTATTAAATAACTGGCTGAGCTAATATTTTTGCCGTAAGAGGGAAATGTACTACCAAGAAACTATTTGATACAAATGTAAAATTATAATTTTCCCCCACTAGCTCACCCTTAAGGGGTATGTATGTGTGTGTATGCTCACGCGACGACGGTCGACGCCTGGGGGTTGACGCGACGCGGACATCAGAGACGGACAATTCCTCGTGAGCGTGCAGCAGTATTGTGGCTGTACGACGGCGACAAGTGATGTTGATCCACACATGACCGGAGAACACTCCAGCCTCCAGCTGTGGCACCAGGGCGAGGCTGTATCCAGCTGGCTCCAGGTCTCTGGGTAGACGTCTGTCATCCAGGTGGCTGTTCATATCTCGTAGCTGGGCGTCACGACGCTGCCTGGTCTCCGAGGTCACTGACCCCAGTAGCACCACCCACGCCAGGAGACACCAGACATTCCTCCACGTCTACAACAACACATTCTCTCTACAACTGAGCCTTCACGAGTCCAGAGTTATTATATACATTTACACTATACATCTGAATGAGTGAATATTCACAAATTGAAGCCGACAGATGGAGCAGTTCCAACAAACTGAATCAGTGAGAAATCACTGTGAAATCTATGTTTATTCACGGATTCCGTTAAAGACTGCCAACATTCCACAAGTCAATAGCTAATGTTCACAGATTTCCCAGTCATTATTCACTGATTCAATAAGTGAAAACTGTTTTTTTAACAACTGTGGAAAATACTGGATATTCACTGATTCGCTTGTTAGATGCTGTCACTCATAAAGGACATCAGTGAATATTCACTAGTTAAACAGTGACTATTTTCACTGATTCAAATAGTTGAAACTACTTCATCCCATGCCGTGAATCTGTGAATATTCACTAATTCAGATTTAGAGTGTAGAGGCAGTAAAATTTCGCGAACTCAATGACCCGCATGCTGGAATCCATCGTTATGTGCACACTCAACCCACGTCTATTCGTTCGTTGTCTGATGTTCCCCTGAGTAGCAGCTAGTGGACAAATAGTCGGGGCTTGATTTTGCATAGAGTATTTGATTCCAGCATGCAGGTCACTGAATTCGCGAAATTTTCCTGTCCTTATATATTCAAGGTGAGTCTGAAGAACACCGACAAACGCTGGAAGATGATTCCTTAGGAAAAAAATAAGACGAAAATGTAAGAACCACTTTTACCTAAAATGATTATTAAGGGAGCTGTGCGCCCCCAAAAGTAGGATTTTGAAATGATTTAAATTAAATATTTTAGAAACTAATTGCGCTTGAGTGTAAAATAGGCGAATAGTGTTTACCTCTGCAAATGTGGTTGGAAATATCAACCCCTTCATTGGGGAAATGGGGATTGCCACCCAATGTTTGCATGGAACGTATTAGCAAACACTTGTAAGAGATATATGTTATGTATTTATTAATCAGTACGTCAAAATTAACAAAAATGGCGCCTTGTCCGAACACTCTCAGGAGATCCGTTTGCGAGAAATCCGTGGTGACATTATTCAAAACAGAAAGCGTGTGGCCTGACAGGTAGGCAACCCACTACACACGGGACGTGTAACTATGAAGAAAGATTGACACTTACATTGCCATTGTTTACAAATGTACGCGACACTTTACACAATAAAATTACAGTGGGCGCTGTCTGTGTTACAAAATGAAGTTATGTGGGTAATTTCTCAAATGTCTCATCTAGTATCACATACAAGTTTTATTTAATTAATTAAATGTAAAACATCAGTATTGGTCTGAATAACACCAACAAACTCCACCGCGCACTCCTTATCACGGTCGTAGAAAAACAGGTCAGGACACTCGCCTATCTAACAATGTATTTTGCTTGACCCCCTTGTTGTTTGGTTGTAGTTCGTCAAGTTACCGAGAATGTTGTACTTTTTGGCGCTGTTTTCCGGGCGGTCGGACTCAAACTCCGTCCACTTTTTTCCATTGTTAAATTTATGAAGTAAATAAAGATTGCTGGAGCCTTTCCTTCAATTTATGAACGAAGAAAGTATTTCATAAATTGATAAAAATACGTTTTGATAAATTGTTTATATTAATGGGAAGGAAGTGGACGAAGTTTAGTCCGACTGCCCTAACATCAGCGCCAATAAAACACAATATTCTCGGTAACTTGGTGAACTGCAGCCAAACAACAAGGGGGTCAAATATCCAGGCGAGTGTCCAGACCTGTTCTTCTACGATCGTGCTCCTTATTAAAAACTAAAACAAAGCATACATACAACGTATGGTATACAAGGTTTTGTAAAGTGGTGGGCCACTTTCAATTGTAAGTCTAAACGTGTGTTTGTTGTAAACATTGCAGAAAGTATTTGACACGGAACAGTGACATGTACGACTGTTGCAAAGATCTTCACGCGATTAAACTCGTGGTCCTAAAAATTATCCAAAATACTGTGCAGAAATGCATTTGTGTTTAAAAATAAATCTTAGACTAAAATTAATTTACAAAATTTTCTTGTTCTTGCCGCGAAGAAATAATTATGTTTCTTTGTTGTAGTCATTCCAAGTGTAAAAGAAAGCTTAAGTCTCGCTGTTTAGTTTTGCAGTGAATTTGAAAAAAAAAAAAAATTAACGCGAATTAATACCATTTCAAAAATTCATCTTACCGTTTTAACACTTATATATCATCGTTTGTAGATGAATTTTTCTGTTACAATACACCAAACGGATTTTTAGGAGTTCGCCTCTGAAAAAGCACATAATTTATGAAGCAAATTAAATTTTTTTGCTAGCAAACGATACATTATTTTGAAAAAACCCTCTGCCAAAATTGTGTATCGTATGACTGTACACAGTCTCAAATTTTTTCGAAGAATTTGGTAAAAAAAAATATTCAAGTTATTTTCAATTGTTTGAAATAAATGAAGGAGCATGGCCTTAAGGAAAGTTACAGTAACATTCTAGTCCAGCAAGGAAGACTCACCATTGTCCTAGGCGGTGGTTGTGAAGAATACAAACTGACACACTCCCTCCTGTACTCTGAGAGTTTCTACTCTACGCTCTGACGTAGTTATCGCAAGAAACACAATTGAAGACAATTTACCTTGGAGGAGGCTGTTAAGCTTGTCATCCCACGATATCCTCTTCCCGTGGTTGTCTTGTCTGGTGACGTCATCCATCGTGGACCTACGTCCATCATGACTGTGATGAAGACTGCTTAGGCAATCTGCTTTCTCAAGTTCCCCACGAGTTAACTCGCCACTTGGCAAACGTGCTGCCTCCACAATCCAGCGAGCCAAAAATTCTGTGAAATGACTGCCCGTTAGAACAAAGTTTAGGGGCCCGCCTACACTGCTGTTGAAATGCGTTGTAGTGGGTTAGAAATCCGCGTTCGTTTCCGAAACTTTTAAAAGTTCTCACAATGTAAATATCTACGAAAGTAAAACACAACTCCGGGAAGAGTTAACGAGAGCTTTCAAGACATCGCGTACCAACCAATGTAGCTAAAAAAAAATCTTCATCTAAAAAAATTTAAAAGAATTCATTTAAGTATATGTTAAGCTTTTAACTCCTGTCCACGGTTATTACTTTCTCGGTTGAGGTACTGTTACTGAATCTCTACCAGAATGATTATAAACCAATAGCAGACATGTATAAAATCACTCACTGATTGCAGCGCTACCTTATCAGTAGAGATGGTGCAATTTCGTGATTTCAATGACCTGCATGTTATAATCAAATATCCTATACATACACAAGTCCCGACCATTTGTCCACTAGCTGCTACTCAGTGGAACAGCATACAATGAACAAATAGACAGAACTTGAGTATGCATAGGACCTTTGATTCTGACATGCAGGTCATTGAATTTGCAAAATTTCACAATCTCTACTTATCAGATGTACAACTGGCAACTCAGTGTAGCAGCAGACAATGTACAAATAGCTGAGGACATAGTGTATACAGGACTGTGGAGTCTAGCCGGCTGGTCTTTGAAGCTGCGAAATTCCGAGTCTGTAAATATATTCTTCGCCAAATATTTTACGCAAATAAAATTAAATTTTTGAAACAACGGTTTGGCGTAAAGCTTGCACTCTATTTTCATACATAGCATGTAGTGACCAAGTGGCATTTAATGCGTGCGTTTATTCCACCCTTATAGTTCTATCCTTAACAAGTCTGCAACGCTCATAACACCCTCGAGGCAGTTGTGAGCATTAGGCGGTTATTTAAACTGCTGTTTGCAGTTTAAATGGAACACAAACTTTGTCGAAGCAAAGATGAATTTGGTTTCAATAAAACTATACTTAAAAAAAAATTTATTTAAAAAAAACCTCTTTTGTAGCAATATGATCTAAAAAGTTGAAAATTATATTTAATGACTTTGTTCAACAGCGACAGGGTGTCCCAAAGTTTAGTGTAACTTATTTTTTGAATAAGGTTAAAATATAATTAATGCCATTGGCCGAAATTTTCATTTTGACAAAAAATAAAAAAAACGTGGGGTGCTCTCTACATACTTTCCGTAATGACTAGAGATGACATATTTCGAACAACTGATGTCAATCACCACATTTTTTTACACCTAAACTAATTTTTTGGTATATGAGTTTATTCATATTTTAAGCTTATTCAAATAATTAAGATATACTTAATTGCGGGACAACCTCAAGCTGTTGAACAAAGTCTTTATATTTAAAGATTTATTTTCTACTTTTTAGTCTTAAAACAAAATGCAAGGTGAAAGAAATGATTTATTTCTATAATATTTTAAAACTGCTTTTTTTCGTCGCAGCCAGATGGAAACTATTATTATTTTTTAATGGGTGAGATTATCAGGCTTCAGCTACGAAATTATCATATTGTCATAGATTCTTAATACGTGAGCAAAATTTCAAATCATTTGGTTGCGTGGAAAAGGGCAAAAATTGAATTAAAGGGTTCCATTACATTCATGCATACATTTTTTAAGTAAAAAAATATTTTGAAGTCTAAATAACAAAGTTAGTAAAAAACCAAATTTAAGATATAATCAAAAATGCATTTCTAAATGTTGGCTTTTGAAATATTCTTGCAATGGGGGTAAGTGATTTAGATATTCTGGACATATCTACGCCATTGCAGTTCTACGTCGTCTCAGAAAAACGAAAGTGAGTTACGATAGCAATAAAGTAAAAAAATAATCCGAAATGTTCGTAGTCAACCAATAAAGTGAGACTCTGAGAAAATTTACAGTGTTCTTGTGTGTTTCCGTTGTTGTTTCTTATAGTCTTGTGTTTGTGAAGTCGCAGTTGTGTCATCCTGTTTTGTGTATGCCATTGTCTTCGTCGTATTTGTTGCCTGTGCTGTCTAAAATTGTTGTTGTCTCAGTTTTCTTTATTTGTTTCTTCTCTTCGCTTTATATTCTTATCTTCCAATTTCCTTTTTATATTTTCGGTGATGTAACGCAATGGCTCTTGGAATTTTTCAGTTTTGGTTACTTATATACATATGAGCCGGCTACAGCCAATTGGGTTTGTTTTCCACTTTATTGTCTCCTTGATTCACTTTTGTTTTTCTGTGATGACATAGTACTGTAATGACGTATGTCCACAATATCTCACTTAATCAAAATATTTTGATTAAAGAGTTTTATTTAATTTTTTTCTGTCGCAGCCACATGGGATTTCTTTTTCCTACTAGGTGAGAATGCCAGATAATAGCTATGCAATTATTGTATTGTCATCGATTCTGAAAAAGTGTTCAAAATTTCAAATAAGGCGGTCGTCTGGCTGTGAAAGATTACATTACATTGTATACATACAGGGAATCTAAATAATTAAACATTAAAAATTAAGTAAAATCGTATTAATATGAACCACAACAGCAAAGAATTTTTCCGCAAAGGAAAGTTTGCTGCAAGTAAACAATATTAGTTACAAAATTAATCTTAATATTAAATTACTTTAAAAGTAATCGTTGTGGTAAAGTTAGATGTATTTTAACACAATTTTGATGTAGGAGATATTGTCTTATAATATCAAAGAAAAGACTTTCAACATCATGTATTTTCCTTTTCTGTATAGATGTTTTTTTTTTCTTCACTGCAACCTAAACCGCCTCAAATATTATTTTCTCTGAAAACAATACTTTTTAGCCTACCTCTTTCCAAAGGAAAGAGTAGGCTTATGAGATCACCTTTTTGTCTGTGTGCGTTTGTGTGTGTATCCAGGTGTGTGTGTAGGTGTGTGTGTGTGTGTGTGTGTGTACACGTGTGCTTGTGTCCGTGTGTGTGTGTCTCCCCCTAAAAACTTTTGAACCAGTGAACCGAATTTCATCAAACTTCGTACACATATAGAACTTTGTAACCTGACTTGACTGGATTCAGTTTCTTGGACGTACTCCATTGCAAATTGAATGACTGTCAAAGAAAACTAAACAAATAAAAGCAAAACCATAAAATAAGCAGAGTATGCTTTAGTCAGCAAGATACATACACAACATGAAATTCCAAAATGGAATCGGGTCAAATAAAAACAAGGAACAAACAGATAATCAATGAAATTAATAACAAATAAAATAAAAACCAAATAACATGTGTCACAACGATGAGACGAAAAAAAAAAAACAGTAGATATCAGACACGAACAGAAAAATAACAAAAAGACACAACAAAGAGACGAGACAAAACGCAACAGATATCAGACATATACAGAAAAGGCAAACGACACAATGAAGAGACGAAACAAAACACAGTAGTTTTCCAGACAGACAGTGTTACGACGTTTCGGGAACTGGAATCTGTTCCCGTCATCACGTAGACACACAGGGTTCAGGAACACGAGTGCGACTGAAAGATCATACCTGACTTGATGTTTATATATTTCGTTTCCACCATGTTCATATTTTCAAAATGGCGGAGATTTTAAAATTTTTGGTCAAAATAAATATCTAAGGAACAATACTTTAGAATTTCATCAAATTTAGTACACATGTGCTACACACAAAGTTCACTTGAGTTTTGTGTGTTTCGTTCGTAATGTGTGCACATTTTCAAAATGGCGGCCACTTATATATACTTTTGTATTATCACATATCTTAGGAAATATATTTCAGAATTTCATCAATCTTGGTACACATACACTACATACAAATCTTACTTGACTTTTGTGTATTTCGCTCATCCTATGTTTATAATTTTAAAATTGCGGCCATTTTTATGTTTTTGGCATAGTATTACATAGTGTTGCGTGCCATGACCTGGAGGCCGGTGGTCGGCGGCTGTTTCGTAACACTTTGTGGACTGGCCCATGATTCATAGACCGGGCGGCTACGTGGTGGCAGTCACGCCGAAGCTACATCATAGATACCTGTCCCAACTGCGTCTTAACCCTACGAGGGCGGCCTACGTGACTAAAGTCATGTACGAAACATGTTGTAATGTCTATTTTTAGACCCATGTAATTGGGGGAACCCCTGGAGTTTGGCCAGAGTATAAGAGCGCAGAATCGGCACATTGGGGGAGAGTTCGCTATTGGTCGTGCTAGAGGAAGGTGTTATGCTTGAGGAGAGAGACTGGTGAAGACATCTTGGTGACGTCAAAGTCTACTGTGAGGCGGCAGGCGGCTACCTTCGGAGCAGTGTTGGGCGAACCAAGAGGACTGCTGCGGCGGGCTGACAAGTGAAGAGGAAGTGCGCGACGGGACTCGAACCGAAGACCTCAAGAGTGAAGACAGCGGTGCACTCGGGGTGCTGCGCAGCACACGACGATTCATCACCACGGCGGACTATTAAGGTTGTAGGCTGTCACTATTTGAGAGCCTGTTGATTGGATATATGACTGAATTTTATTGTGATTTGTAGTGTTTAATCAATTGATGGTAGACATTTTTTGTGCTTTCATTGCCAAAGTTATTAACGTGTCAGTTAACACAGGAGTAATTGTGTGCATAACTAACTGTGTTGTGAGAGTTATAGTTGATTACTGTTTTGTGTTTTTGTAAGCTTTATGAGCTAGTAAATCAATAACTTAATTCAACTCTTTTATTTCTAATTATAAGACCTCTATCCCAAAAGAACCCATGGGAATTGCCCACACATAAAGTTTGTGCTTTAACTTGTAACAGTGTCTTAGAATATATATTTCAGAAACTCACCAAAATTGATACACATACACTACTTACAAATCTGACACTACTTTTGATCTTTACGTTCATCATGTGTTCATATTTTGAAAATGGTGGCCATTTTTATATTTTAGAATAGTATTTCATATTTTGAACAGTATTTGTCAGAATTTCGTTAATCTTGGTACACGTTTACTACAACAAAACAACCAAAAGAAAATCACAACACACTTTGAATGTTATTGCAATCATAATACCCATACCTTAACTGATGACATATTTTTATTGTCAGCTAGAAAGCACATGGTGGTGTAAGAATACATTATGTTTTTGTTTACATTGTCTTACTTTTTTATGATCTGTCAAAAAATGAAATTCTTATACGGTATGGACAGTATCTGAATTCTAACTTACAAGTCAGAACATTTTAGAAATCTTTCCTGTCTTTATTGTGGGCATAATAGACAATTAACGGAAGGAATGTATCAGTTACATTTCAACAAAAATTGGTTTTACCTGAGTATTTTATTATGTAACGATCGTTTATTTAGAAACGCACATGAAGACTTACAAAAAGTAAACTTGTACCAACTGTAAATTTGCGTATTGTTTTCCCTGCCATGTGTTACGTGCAAGATTAAGGCTCCAGAGTAACAATAAATTGTCACCAAAAACAATAAAATTTTGTATTAAACACAAAATAATTTAGCAACTGAAATTTCTTTCTTTCGATGGTTGGTAGGGCATGTATTACAATGCTACAAAGTTTTGTATGAAACAGTTTTATTTTTGCTGGCGAGTGATGGTAGTACGAGGCTAGGCGTGCGGTTGTTTCGTCTCCTGGTCGTAGAAGTATTTGTTGAGCCAGTGTTCTATGACTGGAGAGTTCCTCTTGGTCCAGAGAATGTTGGCTCGTATCTGGTCGAGGCTGGCCTGGACCACAGACTCCGCGGCTCCTAGCTCGTACCTTCTATCCCGGTAGAACTTCTCTACCTGTGAACGATAAACACGGTGACAGTTATGAGGTCAGTGTTTGTTTATTTATACGAACACCTGAGTTGCGACTCGTTCCAATGACTTACATGCTCATCTGCAGTTCTCTATCTTCCATTCTTATTACGAGAGTGCCTTTGTAGAAAGACGTTTCTCATTTGGTGTACCAAACCAAAACTTACTGTGACACGACACGTCTGGGATTTGTAATAAAACGCGATAGTTAAAATATTAAATCACTGACCATGAAACAGAACTGCTGATATTCAAATGATGAGCAAACTTTCAAAACCATACATGTCCGCCTTATCTAGTTGTAGAAGGAGTGAATAAATATTATATTTTATAGCACTAACTGAGAATAAACATACCCATTTCAATAAGACGTGTGTTTTTTTTTTATGGATTCTGCGTTCATACACGTATGTAACACATCTTATTTATTTATAAAGGGCAGTTTACTCATTTTCGGGATTTTGGACATGTCTGGTTTTGAATGTTTGCTCCTCGTATAAGGCACTAAGCAAGCTGGTGCAGAAGGTGAGGTGTGAAGGTTTAACGGCCCTTTAACAAAAATGCCTTAACAGCCGATGAGAGTGAATTGAGGAGAAGAAACAGTACAACATCCATGGCCGAGCTGGGATTCGAACCCAGAACCTCTCGCACTGCAGACCGGCGCTTCAGCTGACTACGGTACGGACGCCTGCAACTGGTGCATAGGCGATTCGGAATAAAGTGAACACTCAAAGAAGCCCTGCTAAGTTCTATTTTCAGCAATTTCTTATCTTTCCGCGTGTAACGGCTAACGACGGGAAATGTCTAACCTCTTTGGACACGTCGCTTGATGTTTGCGAGTCTAAGATAAATTGTAGTCAGTATGAATCTATACAGTTTGTTAAAAAAAAAAGCTTTATTAATTATATAAAATGCAATTATGTCGATTTTGGTTCCTTTATTTAAGTATTGTTGTATTTAAATAGGAAAATACACGGAACTATATTGCGTAATGGCGCAGCCAACCATACAAGCCGTAATTAAACTAGACTAAATATTCAGTTACATGCAGAAACGGCTAGTAATATTTTTCAATTGTTAAATTTTTGGTGCTCACTGTATACCGAATAACCTATAGAAATATTTTCAGTGAAAATAGGGTTCCCTGTTTATTTTAATTTATTTTATAACGTACAAAATCAATCTTAGGTTGATTTATAGTTTGTACGTGCTTTTCAACATAACTGTTTCAAATATTAATAATTATGGCACGAACACTGAAGTAAAATAATTACAGCTACTAAGGGACTGGAATTTCCACGGAAATATTTTCACAGGAGCTTGTTTCAGTGTACAGCTACAACTTTGTTGTATGGTAGCAGTGATTGTATGTTTCTGACACTCGGCGTCTTGGATCAAGCCACAAATCACAGACATGTAGTGTCGCAGTGAACTTTTCCTTATAGGCACAGTTAGATAACTGACGCATCTACACATAGACACGCTGCCGATAACCCTGAAGCAGATGTGCGTGTAAGGTATTGGAGTAAAGTGTTGCGAAAATATTTTCGGGAAAACTACCTACTTCTAGCTTCTTCTAAGTACATATGACCCACGTACTTTGAGGAATTTCCGAATAACGGTGTGAATCTGCTCACCAATCGTCAGCCTGGGCCACTCATTATTGTTTTGTAAGGACATAGTTCAATATCAATAAGTATTCAGTAAGTGAAATGAAATAAATCACAATCATAAGCTATAATATGAACCTAATTAAAAAATTCAATGACTGAAAGGTATTTCAACCGAAACTAATATAACTGACAATTCAAAGAATGTATTTACTAACTAAATTATACCATTTTGGCTGCATAAAGTCATCTGTCCGTAGGGTCATCAACATACATCTCACAACCATAAAAATAGATTCTTGATTCCACAGTACTGACTAACAGAAAGATGACATTTAAGGAAATTTATGTTATCCAATTGTAACCTCTATCCTAGCGCCAGATAGCGGTTCTTGAAAACACCAGACTATCAGGGCAGTTTGTTCGTGAACTGCAAACAATATATATGTTTCATTTTTACTGTGTAAATGATCGCCGAACATACTGGGGCACTGCCGTAATTATTCTGATTATAATGGCATCAACACAACATCTTCTACGAATAAGTCGGTAAGAGAGTTGCTGTCTCGCTCTACATGTATATTCAAAGTCCTTACGTCTGTATTGCTGGGAGAGATATGATTGGTTAGGTTATAAACTCAGAGAAAAAATGAATGTTTGTCATGAATGACAAATATTATCTAACGTATTCTTGGTAAAATTAATTACTTGAGAAGTGTCACGATTTAAAAATTAACTGAAGACTAATTTTTACAAATTTTTTACAATTTACAAAAGGCATGTTAGCAGTTTTGGTCTTTAATTTTCTAAACAAATGGCATAATTTTTTTAATTGCTTGATTAATAACTTTTATTACTCTGTACTTTTTTTTTAGATATAACAGAAGAGATTTTTTTTTCACATTATCAAACAAATTTTAGCGTGTAAACGGCAGACGCTATCTAGTAGAGTCTTAAAAGCTATAGGCAGTGAGATTTTATTATTTTGAGGTAATTACTAGGGACCCCTGTTTTTCGCGAAAATAATTTTGCCCCACTTTGTTTCAGTGCCTTACGTGCACATCTGCAGTTCCCCTTCATAGTCAGTGATATGATATTTTAACTCTCACGAGCCTAGGGATTCTACCGGCAAATCACAGACGTGAGGTGTTGCAGGAACGTTATTGTAATTGGCCCAGTCAAATGAGATACGGCTCTTCACATAGACACGCTGCCAATAATCAATAATCAGAATTGCAGATGTACACGTAAGGCACTGAAATAAACTGGGGCAACATTTTTTTTTTTTTTTTCGCGAAAAGCAGGGGTCCCTAGTAATTAACTTGGCTGATTTTCCAGTATTGTACCTGTAATCAATTTTAAAATATGCGTGTTGTTTAAGTTATGTATAAAGTGTATCATATTAATGTTCGTGTGGATTAAACAATCAGGATTGATCCCATATTTACACGCAGAAGTAGAAAAGTAGTGATCAAAGAATAAAACTAACTATTCTATTATTAATGTTACCATTTGTAGGCCATCTTCAGATGTGAAATGCGATGTACCAGAACGCACAACGAGACGCCACACATCCGGTTTTTCTTCAAAACTGTAAAAAAAAAAAAAAAGTGCTAAGTGCCTCATAAAAATGTGCATATGAGTACTTAAAATTTTTAATGTTTAATTGAAATAACATTTTTATAACATCTTGAAGTTTAATTTTTCGTTAATCCCTTGAGGTCATCTGTTTATGAAATTATGGGTGATTTATTTAGATGAGTGTCATATATATATATGACTTGTGTGTATATATGTATGTAAAGGATGGAATGTAAATGGTGGAAAAGCTCACAGGTAGCCAGTCCTAAATCAAGAATATTGAGTATAGGAACCACGTCTGTATGTCAATAGTATGGGCGTAGTACCACCGTGAAAGTTGTGTTAATGAACATGTAAAGCGACGATAATTCATCAACCACTAAAAATGGAACGCTGACCTTCCGGATTCAATTCGGATGCATGACAATACGCATGCATGCAGAGAAACGTCGGAAACATGAGGTCGCCTCTGTTATTGCGGCCGTATAATTGTACGTGTACGGCTGTAGCTGCCCTTCCTAGTGAATAAAGAACCGGAATAATACGAAGAACAAGAAAGGTAAACTTGTCCGAACACGCTCAGACCAACCGTTTCTGAGATAAAGGCACTCAAAAGTCGGAGCATTGTGGCAATGCGACAGGTAGGCATGACATGTTTCAGAGGAACGCTAATTATCTACAACTTTATTTGAGAGGTATGACACACACATGACAACAAATAATAGGGAAAGGGGTACTTGTATGCAGGGGCTCATGCAGGACGTCTTTAAACGTACCAGCACACAACACGGCAGTGATTACGTACTTGTATTTACCTTATACGAAACAGTCTTAACAACACCTTGTAAGTTTCTAACCAGCATGTGTCCAAATTATCCTCTACCTATCCCAACACAGGCATGCACATGACGCACAACCGTGGCCTGCACTGCACGCAAGTGATTGCTGGTTACATGCTTTACAACAACATGCAGTCTGGTTGTGTTGTGCCAATAAGTACACTTTCTTTGGTAAAATGAAACTCATCAGTCCACTAGATGTGACCCACAATGTCCGGGTTTTGTTGAAGTGTTGTCAGCATCCAACATAGGCGCAACTAAGGGGGGGGGGGGGGGCACAAAGGCACCACCCCCCCCCCCCCCCCAAATAAATAACCAACCAATGTCTTAAAAATTACAATTAATTTAATATTGAATAATCAGTGATACTGTTACTAGTAGAATATTCAATGTTTAGCAATAAAAACAGCTAAAATAGCAGTATTTTGCACTTGAAATCCAAAATTTTTCCGGGGGAGGAACCCCGGACCCACCACTTGAAGATGCGGTGGGTGATCCTTTATAATATTCGCAGGCTAGCCATTCTTCCCCGTCTGAAATTCATAAACCCTGACTACGTTACTGATTACAGGTAGGGGTAGCTTGAGTATAACAGTATTCACAGAATTGTGCTCTCCCCAAATATCCATTCTAGTTGCGCCTATGGCATCCAATGATAGTACTGAAGACGGCTAAGTTGATCCCCTTCAATTACGTGCTGTGCTGTTCAGAGATATGTTCTTGGGGATTGTTAGCCTGCCCTCGAGTACCCTTCATCAATGATGTTAATTTTATTTAACACATTGCAGTTGCCACACATACGCAATATCAACAACGATTTATCCAGGTCAACTATGCACGCACGAAATGGGTGAAAAATTTTGCATACTGTTTAGGAAGCATATTTACAGTGTGTAATAAATCAATATTAGTTTGATACTAAAACGAAAATAAGCGTTATTATAGAAATTCAAAATAATACATTATATTGCGACAGGTGTACCACCTTAAAGAGAATCATGACTTACATCTGAGACAGACTATCGAAGTTCTGCCTGAGGAAGAGGAAAACAGCCTTGTAGCCATTGTAGAAGCGAGTCACTCCATTCAGCACTCTGATAACATCTGCATCAGTAAACACTGAGTTCTCCAGCAATATCACCATCTCCAAAACTCTGTGAACAATCCATGCAAGGCACATAGCTATGACTTATGATTCCTAAAATAGTTATTTTATTTCTTACGTTAATTGTACGAAATTTTGGGGATTATGGATGGGAGCAATGAGGTCATAAATGTTCTTTGCGGTTTTCTGTATCATAAACCATTGTTACATCATACTCATAAAATGTTGCCAATCCAAAAAAAAACTATGTGGAAACTAATTTGGAAATGCATACTTTTCTCAGTTGCATGGTTGTTGAGTATTTTAAGGGACATCTCCAATATAATATGATACGATATTTTGCTGTTCGACAAACCTAAGTGTAACCCCGGGTAGGGGAGGTAAGAGCGCTAGTGTTTCCAGGTCGCCGTGTGAAAGTAGTGGAGGGGAATGTCTTGGGTCCTTCCCTCCATGTACACTACATTCATTTGTCTTTTCTGTATATGTCTGTTATCTGTTGCGTTTTGTCTCGTCTATTTGTTGTGTCTTTTTGTTATTTTTCTGTTCGTTTCTGATATTTGCTATGTTTTTTGTTTCATCTCATCGTTGTGTCGCATGTTACTTGGTTTTTTATTTTATTTGTTATTATTTTCATTTATTATCTGTTTGTTCCTTGTTTCTATTTGACCCGATTCCATTTTGGAATTTCTTGTTGTGTATGCATCTTGCTGACTAAAGCATACTCTGCTTATTTTATGGTTTTCTTTTATTTGTTTAGTTTTCTTTGAGAGTCATTCAATTTGCAATGGAGTACGTCCAAGAAACTGAATCCAGTACTGCTACATTCATAGTGTAAAGCGACCATCTGTAGTAGGTCTAATAGGCCTGTGCAACCCATGAAATAAAGGTAGGACAACAACTACACACTGGTTGTCACTTTTCGACTGACGAGACTGTACGCACTGCTTGTCGCGATGGGCAGGCTACTTGCTTCCTATTGGCTGGGAGTGTGTAGCGTGTCGTAGGAGAGTAGAAGGGAGAGGTATGTCAGAGAGGGAGACAGCTGTAGTTTACATATTTTCCGAGGACATGCTAAGGTTTGTCGAACATTATATTGTGTGAGCTAATTTAACTTATTATTTTACATGTATTCATAACCTACTAATAGAGAGAAAACAGGTATGGTCCGAGACCGACATTTTCGATAAAGATTTTTGCACCACAGTGTTGCAATGCCTTACGTGCACACCTGTAGCTTTGTTTCGGGGTCAGTTATTGGCTGTTTCTAACGCTCATATTCTTCTACTTCTATATTTCTACGACTGTGGTCCATACCCATTGAGAAAGTGTCATGTAGTTATAGTTTTTTGAGTTCTAGCTTGTGCCCAAAAAGTCAAATTTTCAGTTCCTTAATAATACATTTTAATAAATAAGTAGGTGTTTAAATCATTGTACGTCAGAACCAACGTAATATTATTAACAGGGCCACCCATTTATCGCAAAAATAGTTCAGTGCATAATATTTTTATAGAATTTCTTCAATAGTAATTGTACAAAGGCTTTTCCCACTTACTGGACTAATACAAACCACGTGACTCCGACAGTGAACGGATGTGTGTTGAGTGTAGGAACCTAAAATATTAGGTAGTTAAAAGCAGTAATGTTTTTTTTCAATCACAGCATGTTATTAAATCCATTCGAAAATAACGCGAGGTCCTAATTATAAGCAAATACCTGAGAATGAATTACTTTACAGACACATTTAAGTTTCTAGTGCATGTTTCATTTTGTACGCAGATTTATAACGATGTGTAACTAACATACTCATATAGCTCACATCTAAATAGCAGAGCCATGAGGTTTTGGAGGAAAGTTTTCTTTGCGCCATTTTGTATCTCTATTCATGCCTAGGAACCCGTGTTTTTCGAGAAAAGAATTTTGCCCCAGTTTGTATCATTGCCTTACGTGCACATCCGCAGTTCTGCTTCATGGTTATCGTCAGAGTGTCTATGTGAAGAGCCGTATCTCATTTGACTGAGCCAATTACAATAACGTACCTCCAACACCACACGTCTGCGATTTGCCAGTAGAATCCCTAGGCTCGTGAGAGTTGAAATATCCAATCCCTGACCATGAATCAGAACTGCAGATGTGCGTGTAAGGCACTGAAACAAAGTGGGGCGAAATTGGGCAAAATTCTGTTCTCGAAGAACAGGGGTTCTTACTTATGAGCAGTTCTGCACATCTGCTTAAAGGACAGTGGATTTTCATCACCATGTTTTTACTTTTTATTTGTAAAATATATTTTCCCCCTTATTTTAGCCACAGAATGTGACCAAATTTGGCTCTTATGAAATATTTTATCTCGTAATTTTCGCGTAATGGCCTGTTAAAGCCAAAGTTTGCATGTTTCCGTTTTATGGGCTACACTAAAACCAACTGAAATACGAAACTGAAAAAATTCGCAGACGATAAAGATGTCGCAGGCTACAATGTAGCATACATAAAAACAAAGAACATTTTTTTTTTGTATTTAAAGAAAAATGCTGAAACATAAAATAAACATTTGAAAATTTTAATATTTTTTTTTAAATACAAAAATATTTTATTTTGTGGTTTAACATAGCTGAACTTGTAGCCTACAACATCGTTATACGTTGTGAATTTTTCCAGTATGGTAAGTGAGTTGTTTTTTGTGTCGTCCTTAAAACGGAAACATGCAAATTTTGGCTTTAACGAGCCGTTGCGCAAAAACTATGCGAGATAAAAATTTTTTTTAAGAGAAAAATTTAGTTTTATTTGTGTCTATAACAAGAAAAAAAATAGCTGGTACAAATATGAAAATAAAAACATGGTGATGAAAATTGCTGGGTATTTACTGACAAATCACATATGTATGCGGTGATAATAACCTTATTCTGATTGGCGTAGTCAAATGAGAGATGTTTCTCAACAAAGACTTGCTGCCAATGAGCGCGGAGAATAATTGTCGATGAACACGTAAGGTATTGAAACAACGTGTTGCAAAAATCTTTCCGCGACAATCTCGTAGCTTTACTCGTTTAATAGCGACTGTCATACCTCAGTATTTTGTCACTATCTCTGATGCAGTTTGAGAAACAATTAGTGACGTTCTCATGAGACGTTGATGAACTGCTTCTCAGTTGCCTCGAGATCTTCTTGACAGCTCTGTGGAAATCTGCGAGGTCCGCTCTTACTAACAAGTCACACGTCTTGTCACTGCAACAGAAAAACATTAGTCATGTATTTACTTCTGTGAAGAGAGTGTGGTAAATAAAATAATGATAAGTACAGTGGCGTGTCGTGAGCAGTTACAAGGTAAGCTGGTATTTGCTCAGTACTGTACTATCTCGGTGCACGAAGCAAGAAACAATGTTCACATTGAAGCTGAATCAAACAGAAGGTAATGCAACAACTCACAATCGAGCTGCGAGGTACCCATTGTAAGCCGTGGCATGGTATCCACTCCATAACTACATATTAGAATCCAACATGTAAGTTAGGAAGTAAACAGGTACAGTTAGAACAAATAACACTTTACCTTGCAACCCCATCACCCCTCGCCACTGGATAAATACACGATGTCCCGCAAGTCCGGTCTCATACGATAACTTCAGTCTCACAAGGAAAGTTAAAATATAGGAAATAGGAGAATGTAATGAAATGTTATTGTGGATAACAACATTACTGCTGCATGCCGCTCCATCCCGCCGGCCATGTTACATCGTGTACAAAGCATTTAGAACCATTGCATACGTATGTGCACAGTACATCGCGGCCATCAATTTGAACATTTTCTGTCGTAACGGCACATGGAAGTGAACACAACACACTGCAACATACATCACTATTAATCCATTCCATATTTCATCAACTCCTATTTACTCTACGAGACTGGACTTATGAGACATCCTATATATTTATTGAGATGGCAAAAACAGGGAAAAGTCCACAATTTCGACGATTTTCAGCCTAAATCTACTGTCCTGCGTATTCTCAAACATCAGACTATAATCTTAAGTCCTGTGTATACCCGAACCCTCATACATTTCATAATGGCTGCTGCCCCAATAAATAGAACATTTCGCCTGATAACTGATGTTATAAATTATAACACAGAGTCCATGTGTACAGATGTACTTGCAGTTTTATACATATGTGATTCAAATCTACCTTGTCTTCAGCGCCATGAAATGCCCGCAGCCATCAAAGTATTAAACCTGTTCCAGATGCCATGTCCTTAAGATTACTGTGTATCTGGTGCCTTAAGAAAGAGAGTTAGACATTTATATCGTATTTCAAATTTTTTAGCCATAACATTTGTTCAGATTGCAGTATTATGAAAACTTTCCCTTCGACAAAGAATAGGTTATATTTTTGGTATGTTACCTGACATAAATAATATCGGAATATTTCATTAATATTTTGCCATGCGGAATCATTGCAAGATAATTATAGGTTAAATTTCAAGAATTACCTTGCAATGATTCTGCATGACAAATTAATGAAAGGCTTCAATGTTATTTATGGCAAGTACTTTATCAACCATATGTATCCTATGCTTTGTCACAGAGAAAATTTTGACAGTACAATATGAATAAATGTTACGGCTCAAACACTGAAAATAAAATAAAATTGTCTAACAGTCTTCTTTAAAAGTAGTACAGAGCCACTCGCGTAAAGGCGATTACAGGCGTGGTGAATTAAAAAAATTCAGCCTTAGAGCATGCGCTCTCCCAGGTTCGCTCTAGCTAGTCCAATAACACGCAATGTAAGTATGTTACTACTGTGTTATTATTGCATGTGCCGTAAGACATAGGCTTGAATTACATGTTTTATGTTCATTCCTCTTTCACTTGCAGAAGATTGAGCGCCGAAGTCATAAATGCTACATTTTAGCCATGTTCAATACATTTTATTTTAAATCTCTTTTATTACGTACCGTAAAACGGGTTGATTAGAAACAATATTTTAAAGCTAAATTTTCGGTATGAAATCAAATTAAAAATTCAATTTTTGTAGGCAAGTTACAACCGTTTGCAACCAGTTTGATTGTAATTATTTTATTTTAAAGCAAAAGGTTTAAACTAATAATTTATTTCTAATTTTTTTTCTATTCACCACAGTGTTTCAAATCACCCCGCTTTACGGTACTATAGTACTGAAGAAAACATTTGTGTCTACAGATAAAACTTGATTATCATTCGTTGAAAAAGACTGTACTCGCCCAACAGTTATTCGCGGAGATACGGTTAAACGTGCAAACTCTGATTTTGCAGGAAACGTTTTTTTAGAGGTTCCTCTTAAGGCGGCTGCCTGGTGAAGGGCATGTTTGTGTTTGTGAGGCGAAAATCGATGAAGCGCTACGAGCGATGTCGGCCGGCACATGTACTGTGATATCGCCTCTACGGCCAAAGTTGAGTACCGGCGCGCAGTGTTCCCATCGTAACGTTTTTACTGTGGGACATTAAGCGGTGATCCTATCGTTGAACGCGTCACTGTAGTAAAGACCAATGTACTTGTAGACCTCAATTTCAAACAAATCCGTTACATGTATCTTGAGAAACAACCGCGTGAAGATGCCAATTGTAGCCAAGTTTGAGGGCTACAAAATAATGCTTCCAACGTGCGTGATGTATCAAAAGTCACACTCACAAGTAGGCTGAAGTGTGTATTCTTTTCCTATATAAGCAATGTGGACGCACGTTTACTGGACTCTGAGAAAAAGCGTAACTCCGAACACGTTGCACACAGTTCGAGTGTCAGCCAGGCGGCCGCCTTAAGAGTCAGTATCACTAAGCATGCCGACATTTTCCTAATTTCTTTCTGCTTTAAATCTCAACAAAATTAATTTTAACGTGTTTCAGTAGGAACTTGGACAATTCCCTTACCTTTCGTTACGCACATTGTATTCTAAATATTAATGCGTGGATACCATATAATGAAACTAATTTAAATATTAAGAAAACTATCACTATGTAATCTCTTATCTCTCTCTATATAAAAATCAATTGCTGTTCGTTTGTCTCGCTTAAACTCGAGAACGGTTGGGCCGATTTAGCTGATTTTGGTTTTGAAATGTTTGTCGTAGTCCAGGGAATGTTTAAACTGTGAGAAAATATGGAAAAATTGCGAGGAAGATAGTAAAAAAACAATATTTTAATATTTTGAGATGGTTGTCATTGTTGGTCTGATGGTTGTCATTGTTGGTTTGTTGCTTCGTATTTATATAAATCTGTGGTGCGTTCAGAAATTTTTATTGTTGTCGTTGTTTGGATTGTAAACAAAAAAAAAACTTTATTCTGCTATTTCACTCATACACAATATCTGTTTTGTTGGAATGAAAAAAAAAGTTGGTTGTTGAATGTTTGTATTTCAGTTGTCTGTCGAACGTCAGACGAAAGGTTATAAAGTTAATGTCGTTAGGATAGGTAATACGAAGTTCACCGGGTCGTCTAGTAAAGAATAAATAACGCCTAGTACGAACATAGACCAATAATTCGCAACACTTAATCGTTAAAATGTAATGTTTATGTAAAGATATATTGTGGGAAAATAAGTAATTGTAACTAAAGAGGCGACACAACCTCGTAACAATTGCGCTCACGTCTGTGTCTTCAGGGGCTTCTCCATCCTGCTAGGCCAGTCCTCGCCTTGTTCAGCACTGTGGTTGGCCGGACTGCCGCAAGTATTCAGCAGGGTCGGCATGGTTCCAGTACTGGTCGCTTGCTCCAGCAAGTACCTCTGCACATAATACATAGAGGTAATATACAGTATAGGGAGCATGACGTCACAAATGTGCGTCCAACGTGGTCTCGAGAGTTTGGTGTAGTTTATTTATGTTTTTTCGGCGTTAAAATGCAGTCGTGTTGTTTGAAACTAATGGCGCACCTTCCAGAATATATATTTAGTCATGTGGTGTCACCAAGATCTCGGTTCAAAACCTTATAGTAAGTATGTAGCTAATATTTACTTTTTCTAAAAACAGCTGTGTTAAGGAAAACAGTAACGTGGCAGACATTGTTTACTTTTGTCGTTTTGAAATTTCTACGCAATTATACTATGCGATAATATGGTAGTATGTTCTCCTTAGTTCGTATGTTCATATGGTACCAAAATAACCCAACATAGTTGTGATTACTAAGCAATTATTATCTTTTCCCTCAATGTTGTTTCAAATCTCCCGCGCAAATTTCACTGAAGTCACGTGACACATGTTGAACACACAATTTCGTATGCAGCTGTATAGAGGATACTCCCTCTACCCTATAGTTACTGTAAGACATAATACAACAAACATGACATGTCCTCTATAGCGCCTGCTGTCTATTTATCCACAGACTATATAGTAATACAGACGTGAAATGACGTGGTGGCTTATTTGATACGGGCAAACCTCGCTGCTTATTGGCTGCCCGAGGTTGTTGATACCAGCCCCGTGTATGTTTGGTTCCTGCATGTTACTGCAGGTTTCCTATTAGCCTGGTTGTCATCTAGCAGAGCAGCTGCCTTAAGCTGATTTGGCGGTAGGTGTTCCCGCCATGTTGCCGACCAGGGAAGCCATTTTGCTGGCGTGTGTGGCTTAGTTTGCTTCTATACTGGCTATTTCACTTCTGTACTCCTAAATATTCTGTGACTTAACACTCGTGAAACCGAGCAAGGGAGTTAGATGTTGGACTCACATTCAGGAGGAACCACGTTTGTAGCAGCACAGATTTATGGTGAAACTAACTGTGCACAAACTCTTCCAATGTCCTACGTGCACATCTGCAGTTGTATTTTACTGTTAGTGCCACGATTTTGGGCGAACAGATTTTTTCACAATTTGGTTTGAATGCCATATGTGCACTTCTGCAGTTCTGCTTCAAGGTCAGTGATATGACGTTTTAACTCTCTCTTGTCTTGGAGAAATACTGGCAAACCGCAGCAGTACGGAGGCACAATAACCTTATTCTGATTGGTGCAGTCAAGTGAGAGACGTGTCTGATGAAAGACACGCTGCCAATAACCATGAAGAGGAGCTGCTGATGGGCACGTAAACATGGCCGTCTTTAGTAGAAGGCCGGAGTCTTGAATGTGGCAACACTGCATCGGAGGCCTACTGTCTGTCACTTCTTGACTGCCCTAGTCTCTGTAACGTGTCTAGATCACGGTCGTAGAAGAACAGGTCTGGACACTCGCCTGGATATTTGACCCCCTTGTTGTTTGGCTGCAGTTCACCAAGTTACCGAGAATATTGTGTTTTATTGGCGCTGATGTTAGGGCAGTCGGACTAAACTCCGACCAGTTCCTTTCCGCTAAGAAAAACCAGTTATCAAAACGTATTTTTTATCTATTTATGAAATAATTTCTTCGCTCACAAATTTAAGAAAAGGCTCCAGCAATCTTTATTTACTTTATAAATTTAACAATGGAAAAAAGTGAGCGGAGTTTGAGTCCGACCGCCCCAACATCAGCGCCAATAAAACACAACATTCTCGGTAACTTGATGAACTACAACCAAACAACAAGGAGGTCAAGCAAAATACATTGGTAGATAGGCGAGTGTCCAGACCTGTTCTTCTACGACCGTGGTCTAGATGCAGCTTTAGTGGCGTGTACACGTCTACATAGACTAGGGCAGCCAATGAGCGACCGGCAGTAGGCCTCCGATGCAGCGTTGCCACATTCAAGACTCCGGCTTTCTACTAAAGACGGCCATGACGTAAGGCGTTGGAACTAAGTAGTGCAATTATCTTTTCGCGGCAAAATCGTGGATCTAAGCATTGAAAAGAGTTGGTGCAAGTTTCTTGTCACCTAATATCAGTGCCTGAGTATTTTTGGGATATCATCTAGATCAGGTACATCGCCAAGAATGCATACTTCATTGTGTCACTTATTTGTTTGAACCACAGTTGTTTAACAATCATTCGACGACTATAAGCCAATAATAAATAAGGTCATCGCTTGCTACTCGTTTGCACGGTTAGAAGCCAATCGACTGTTTTCAGAGCGTGTATAGTACTGAGAATCCTAGGCTGCTGCCTGGTGAATCCGATAAATACTCGTGCCTATCAGTAGGGACAGGAAAATTTCGCGAATTCAGTGACCTGCATGTTAGAATGAACTATCCTATGCACACTCAAGCCCTGGCTATTTGTTTATTAGCTACTATTCAGTGTAACAGTAGGCAATAAACGAATAGACAGGGCTTGAGTATGCATAGGGAATTGGATTCTAGCATGCAGCTCATTGGATTCGCGAGATCGTCCTGTCACTAGCTATCATACCACAAAGAAACGTACACATATTTCATAGTTATTGTGTTATATACAGTGACTTGTGGTGAGCAGTTGCAAGGTAAGCTGGCGTTTGTTCAGTACTGCACCATCTCGACGTACGCAGCTGGAACATGTAACGATGCGGCCATTCACAGGTTAGCTGTATGGAACTCATTATACATGTGGTTTGACGTCCGCTGCACAACTACGTCTGAGTGGTTGAATAATACACAACGAAGTTAGCAAAACCGTCGAGAACAAACGCAGCTTACCTTGCAACACTGTCAACACACGCCAGTGGCTCTACAAGGCGCGAAATTTTCCATGAACGAGTTGACACACCAAAAGTATTTTTGCGTAAATTTATCAACTTATTGTGTCTAATTACTAGTAGTAACACGGTCAATCATAATTCTGAAACAATTGTAATCCTTTTTTTAAACTGTCACTCACGTGTTACGTTGCCATGAGTCCAGTCACTGAAGTAGCGTCCAAATTTCAAACATCTGAGGACACATTGTACACAGGACTATAGAGTGCAGCAGGTAAGTTGCTGAACCCTCGAAATTTCAGGGCATCGAATCAGATATACGTGTTAGATATCCTCAAGCGAAATAGGTGTGAGTCCTCTTACACCATTGTCCAGGCAAGGTAAGTAAACTTTGCTTTAATGACCACGTCCAGTTTATAACCTAACGAAATCTGCAGAAGATGACGTTGTAAACTTTCATTCGTGGATGCTCGTTTACCTATTCTATCAGAAACTGATTTTGTAAGAAAGATACATTGTGGTGGTTTCTGTTTTAGATTTATGGAACAGGAATAAATGGTTTAAGTTTAATAAAATAATGTTGTGGTAACTGTACATGTTATCCTGTTGTTCCTTTCAATTAGTAAATAACTGGCGAAGCTTCCAGTTAAACATCTATCAACCATTCACAAACCAATGATGTAGAAATGTCTGTGAATCAGGGCAACCACTTAGAAGGTCCTGGATCTTTTTTTAAATGGTTGTGTTCTGTGCTGACCATAAATTTGCTCAGTTATTAGTTTGTACACTAACTTAGACACGGTTATATATTTCCGCTAAACAGGTAGAGCTAAAAAATGATGTTTTGACAACTGCTTGCACTCAGAAATCAATGCCATAATGAAAACAAATTCGTGAGTTCTACGATTTGAACAATTCACATTATTATGCTTCGATGAGCCCCATCTGTAGGACCACTAACTTTTTATGAAAATAATTTTGTACCAACCGGTTTCAGTGCCTTAAGTTAGGACCATGAACTTTTCGCGAAAATATCTACAATTCTGCTTCATGTTCAGTGATTGGAAGTTTTTAACTTTTGGCGTCTCGGGGTCCTACCCGCAAATCACGGACGTGTGATAACATTGTTCTGGCTGGTGCAGTCAAATGAGCCACGCCTCTGCCTTATTATATTCTACCATATAGTAAAAAAATTTTTTGTACTTTAACAAAAAGGTTTTTTGGAAACCAGTTTCCAAAAAAAATTTTGTAACACTACGAAAATATTTTGTAAAATTTACAAAATCTTGTACATTTACAAATGTCTTTGTATATTTACTAACATTTTTCTAAATCTACAAACAAATTTTGTATATTTACAGCTAATATCTGGTGCATATTACAATAATTGCTTGTACTGTTACGAATTTTTTTTTTTGGAAACTAGTTTCCAAAAAAAATTTTTTGTGGAAGTACGAAATGTTTTGTAAAATGTGAAAAGTCTCCTAGGTTTATTTTGTTTCAATTCGAAAAATCTGCTCATTGGCATTATTTTACTAGTTCCCAAAGTTGTTTACGATATTTGTAACCACTTTAAAAGGTTTCTGACGTCTTACTTTTATTATCTGACTGATAATGTTCTGATATTACGTTACAATAATTTCCTTGTAAATGTACAATTTTTTTACTGTGCACGAACCAGAGTCGCAGGTGTGCACGTAAGGCATTGATACAAATTGTTGCAGAATTCTTTTCAACAAAAATCACTGGCTCTAGTGACCGGCGCTGTCATATGAGAGACGTCATTTCACCAAGACACGTTGCCAATAACCATGATGCAATGCTTCTTGCTGATCAGTGGTTGGACGTCTACAGACGTGAGGTGTCGCAGTGTCTGATTGGCACAGTCAAACGAGTGGCGCCTCGTCACAAACACAATCTGCCAATTACGACGAAGCAGAGGTGCAGATGTGCACATAAGGCATTGGAACAAACTGGTGCAGAATTTTTTTTCACCAAAGTGAATGGCTCTAGTTATGACAGTTGCATTTGTAAACCGTCTACTAGAGATTGGTGACTCTACCGTTTGACTTCTAATTACTGGCAAGAAGCTATTTCTGCTGTAGACTAAGACATTGCCGATCAATAAGAGAGTCGAACGAGCGTACAAGGTCTTGCAGTCTTGTCTACTATCAGAAAGTAACGCGAATTTTACATTTCTCTATCAATGGATTTATTGCAAATATAACTAATAACAAGAGAAAAACATTCCCCCATAAATTTCTCAAGCAGTATCGTGTCAAAAAAATGGGAAATATTTTATCTATCGGTATTGTGTTAAGACACCCAAATTTTAAAATCACATTTTTGTACAGAACACCACAAAATCATTCAAATGCAATAAGATATACCCTGAGTAGTAATTTAGAATTTTGCACGCTGGATGCATGTGTGATGTGTAAATGGAAGCATTTAAATAATTTGTTCAGGTTATTTCTGTAAACATTTATATTTTTAATCCCATCGCGTACGTCAATGCAGGATTTTTCTTCAGTAAGTAACAAACATAAAATTAACACGGTTTTAAAGTTTAACAGTTTTGTTGGTAGTATGGTATTAGTTCGAAAAAGTTATTTTTAAAGTAATCCAAAAATATTTTTGTTAATTTTAAATTGTCAATTTAAAATCCGTGGCTGCAGGTTTGGCAAGCAGAGCCCTTAAATAAAACTACTTTACGGCATTTACTCTTCGAAGTAATGAGGGAGTTAATGAATTACGCCAACCTGCTTCACCGATGATATGGGTAACGCACCTTCAACTTCTCGCCGGCTCGGGTGCCGTCGAGGAAGCGGCCCACGTGGTCGAACATGGTGTGCATGGCGTCCCAGACGGCGTACTCGGTCTCGTCCTTGAGGAACAAGGTCATGTTCATGGCTATGTTGAAGGTGATCTCTCCGGCGAGGGCGAGGTTCCAGGAGTCGCGCAGCAGCTTGACTCGCACCGCCACGGGTAACATCTTCTTGTTTAGTGCGTCCGCCAGTAGCGCCCAGTTGGTGGGGTCATAATTCACCAAGAACATCCCTGCAAAACAGTGGAACACATTTTTCGCACCACTGAAATTTAGAAAAAAAATTTTTCATAAACTTTTTTCAAACTGGACAAATGCAGCTCTGCTTCATGGTTACTGGCAGAATGTCTGCGTGCAGAGGCGTGGTTAATTTGACTATGCCAGTCAGGACAAGGTCACTGAAACACTGCAAGTCTGTGATTGGCAATTAAAACATCAAGACATCGAAAGTAAAAAACATCCAGAAATATCCCTGGAAGGAGAGGTGCAGACGTGCACTCACGGCACAATTTCGGAGGATAAGAATTAAAGTCTACCACTTAGAAAAGTTGATTTTAGCTGTGTTGAAAAGTGCAAGACACTTCTGTTGTCCACGTTTGATGAGCCATATTTCGACAATGACTGTGACTCTTCTAGATAAATTGTACTCGATTCTAAGGCAAGGACTTAGTAGTTTAATGCAGTGCGTTTTCTAAGGAGTTAGAAATTCCTTCGTAGTTGTTTGATGGTAATAAAACCAGAGTGTCACATACTTTAAGTTTGAGGTCTTGCGGCGGAAGAATTAGTTTGATTTTGTAATACCAACTTTGAATTAGTGATGATAAATTTTATTTCCGGGTTAGGTGTGGGTCAAAATGTTCTCCAAGGTTGCTGAGAGTCGCAGTCAGAAACTAGGTTACTACTGACTGTGTAGGCGATCTAGCTTCTCATTTATTTTGTCAATTGTTCGCTCTCTTGGAGGTGTCAAATACTAAGCAAGTTAAGAAAGTGTCACAGAGACGCATATATTCTGTTATTGAAGCTTGTTCTAAAAGAATATTCAGTACATTAATGAACAAATTATTATCAATATTCCTGTGGCAAATATGTTTGCAAGAATACCTTTTATCACTCTTTCTTAGAAATCCCACACGCCATGTCAACTAAATAACTACATTTATTATAAAATGTTTGTATACATACTCATTTTAAACCAGAAAGCAGAGAACAGTGTTTATAAACATACACAGATTGTGTTCCTAGCGCCTCAATTAAATGTTGTATGGCAGAATGGCCAACATCATGTAAAGTATACTGAAAATAGAAGCTTATAGGTCACTACAAAATGTTTTGTCATTACCAAACGTTCTTGTAGTGACTACAGAAATTTTTTGCTGCCCCCAATAAAGTTTTGCAATGACTGTAAAAAAAAATGCGAACTACTAGAAAATATTTTGGTGAAGTACTGTACACATTGACAAAAATGT
Organism: Medauroidea extradentata; assembly: GCA_003012365.1. Classification (NCBI taxonomy): domain Eukaryota; kingdom Metazoa; phylum Arthropoda; class Insecta; order Phasmatodea; family Phasmatidae; genus Medauroidea; species Medauroidea extradentata. Next base: position 20,487 of record PNEQ01105319.1, on the reverse strand, counting down.
TTCTGGTCGCCACAAAACGGCTTTATCTGTGCGGTCACGCGCATCGTTGACACGGCATAGAGGCTCGTGGCCATTTGAATCACAGTTTGTGCTTGAGAGTGTGCAAGAGAGTGAAGTTTAGTTACGTCGCCAAAACAGCGTGACTTTTACACGTCCCTACTAATACTCTTCTTGTTCCGCCATTGTAACCTCGAGTACAAGTAGGGTTAATTCTACTACAGGTTAGAAATAAAATGTGTTTTCTTACGGTAGTGTTTGGCACAGGGAACATTTCTGCCGCTAGTTTCACTACTATCGCTAAGGAACCAGAAAAAAATACGAAACCGTTGTAAAGTTAAATTTAAATAGGCTTGGAAATGACAGAAGCCATTAAACGTAATTTTAAATTAAAGGAAACCAATTTTGCGTTTTAAATAATCAACTTTATGTAATTTAAAATTCATGAAACTCCGTGGTTGGTCAGTTTACATACTTTATCGATACCAGCGCTCAAGCGGCAGAAATGTTCCCTGTGACAAACTTGTAACATTCATCTTTCTAAACTGTAGCAGAATTAACCTAGTGCAAGTCAATATAGCTACGTCATAACACTTATTAAGCCTAAAATTGATGTACAAATATTTTATTAGACTCTTGAGAAAATAATGTACCTGGTAAAAGAATGGGGTTTTACCGGGTCACTCCTGATCTTTTGTTGTGCGTAATTGTTAAACTTGCTCTCAGTACAAACCCAACAGTTTTTTTTTTGGACATGCGTCATAACGGGCGAATGTTGCCGTACTGCAGGAAAAAGCCCACAACGAAACAAAAATAAAGGAATAAAAGTCAGTAAGCTGAAGTCAACAGACATAAAACATATAGGTAACTCCTTAAGGGAATTTAGTTATATCACAGAAGACGTCACAAGGACATAAAACAGATAAAAACAGCACAAAATTAGTTCCTAAGTGGAATATAGTCGAGTGGAGAAAGAATACACAGTAAAACAACAAAAGACAGACGAAGAAATAATGAAAACCAACAAATTGGGGTGTGAAAAAGGCACCAAATGGATGAACGAAGACAACACAACGAGAGACACGAATGGATGTGAATACAGGCAAGACACAACAAAGACAAAAAAAATACGAAAAAACAGTTGGCTTCTTAAGACGGCAACAGATGCCCCAATATGTTTATAAACATAAAGAACATACTTAAAAGTATGCTTCTGTGATTTTAATAGCGCAGCACCTTTAACAGAAATACAAAGATACGACTTAAAAAACCCTCAAAGTGGCTCTAATTTTTTTACATTTGAAATACCAATTGTATTAGTATGACAGAAAACAAATAAAAACCTGTGCTCGCCTTTACTACTGACTGCACAAATAAAACCGTAGGGTCATCGCTTAAGAGTGCGAGGTAGATAAATAAACGCTGAAAACATCAATTGGTTTCTACGCTTTTTACGAAGCCAATATGGATTAAATACTCAATGACAATCCTAGATAATGGTATTTGCCAACTTTATGAGTACATATTTATCCATAATTACTAATTCGTTACGCGTGATTTAATGTGCCGCAGTTAAATGCACGAGGTTTCGGCGTCAGAGATTTTTGACTCAGAAGTTCGTAACACTGGAAACAATTTTGTTTAAAACGTTGGCTAAATCTATTGTCGAGGATTGCTATTGTTTAATTTTCTCAAATTGGCTTCAAGAAACCTAAATTTATAGATTAATTCTTTTAGCGTTGAATTATGTACCACGTCCTCTTAAAGACCCGAAGTAAAAATACGATCACAGTGTAAACAGTGTCCGCCAGTTTAGCGTCTTACGCACAAATACAATGCGTAGTCAGCTATCTTTGGAGAAAATCAGGCAGGTGTCTCTAGCGATACAGTTCATGTCGACCTTCAGACTTATTGCCCCCGTGTCTAAGCCTAAAACGCGGCTACTTAAATCTAGTACGAAGGTATGTTAGGATGGTTATACTGTTTTTGAACTCTATTAAGATCTGGTAAAATAAAGATTCACCACGGAACTATGACATGAGATAAAATAGTTTTGTTTTACCATATAACCTCCGCGAAGTTAACGCTTTTAATTTCTTTTCCTGCTGTATATTGACTTACTTTACCTGTCTGGGCAGGATTCACGATTAGGAAGCTTGCAGGACAGAGATTATTATCTATGGTTATTTCCTTCTGTTTCTTCATCCAGTAGCTCGCCTTGGCAGTAGAGTCGTTGATGCTACTCGAGGAGAGAGATGTGATAGGTATATACCAGAGTGGGTCTTCTCCATCTATAGTTGGCGATTTCTTGGTCCGGAACACACGCTGCAACACATTACGACACATTTCGTTCCACAGAAACAATATACAGCCTGTATACACACAGTGTGCGAATTAATCTTTCGGCTGAGGGGGGATTATAAGTAAACACAAATCCCCAAAATAAAGCAGGGGATTCGGAGAAGCTCCCCTAGGAGAATTTGATTTTCAAGATTCAAAGTGGAGCTATTTAAGCAATTTTCGTACAAAAACAGCATATGTCGCTAGTATAAAATATAATTTTAATACCACATAAAATTGGTTTTGAGTAAACGATTTTATTAACACAAATTCATCGAATACGACGTATTATCGTCTGCAAGATATAGGTCTATATATGTTACAATATTAGACAAAGTAAATGTGATTAAAATAATTTGTTCATATTTTCATGTCTGATAATTTCTTAACCAAAACGCATTTACTTATAAAATGTATTTGTACTTTATATGACTGTCACTAACTTTAACTTGACGCTAAAAATATCAGAAATGTGACTCTCGCTGGAGATTCAATATTTACATCCACTAAATCACACGCGCGTTGACGACGTGGAAACTAATATTCGTGAAGCTTACAATTTTTAGGATAACTTATTCATTGTTGACTTTAGACACGTTTTGAATCGTAGTAAAAGTTTTATCGACATAGTAAAATCCCTAGCAAAATTTTATAAAAACTTAATGAATGTTTACTTGCGTCTACAATGAATATCGTTCTGTCTAAGAAATTCAAACACTTATAATTCTTCACGAAGGAAAAAAAAAAGGAGGGGGGGGGGTTGAATCACTTTTCCTGGTAGGATAAGAATATTCTTGGGGAAGAAATAATGAGAGAGGGAATTCTCAAGCATCCTCATTTTGACTGTATCACTGGAAACCCACTGTTAAATCATTATTTTATCAGCAAAGGAAACATTTATTAGAAGCTGTTACGCCTGTGGTTAACAAATGTTGCTCGACAGCCACGATTTTGTGGCAAGCAGATTTTTGCGCCATTTGGTTCCAACGCCTCATGCGCACAGTACATCTGCGGCTCTGCTTCAAGGACAGTGGGTTCGATTCCCGGCGGGGTCGGTCCCAGGGTTTTCGCGTGTGGGAATAGTGTCGTACGATGCCATTGTTCGGCGGGTTTTCTCGGGGATCTCCCGTTTCCCCACCCTTCATTCCAGTGCTGCTCCATGCTCACATCGGCTCCATGCTCACATCGTATCACCACCCCCCTCCCTCCAGCGCTAAAGACCACGATGTAAGCGCTGAAAAAAATATCTCACTCGTTCAAGGACAGTGGCCGGATGTTATAACTCTCGTTTGTCTTGGCGTTCCACTGGCAAATCACAGACTTATGGTGTCTCAAACATTACTTTGATTGGTGCAGTCTAACGAGAGACGTCTCTGAACAAAGACACTCTGCTGATAGCCTTGAAGTGTAACTGCAGAAGTGCACATAAGGCACTGAGACAAGCTGTTGCAAAATAGGAAAAGTGCCTAGAAGAAGTATTTAATATTTACGTGATTCTTCCGAATTATTTCGGCACTTAAGGGCGTGGTTCACCTCAGTATTCAACGTCTTTATATATTTTTATATTTGTACCAGATATTTTTTACTTATTTTAGACATAAATTGTGACTAAATCTTCCTCTTAGAAAATTGTTGTATCTCTCATAGTTTTCGCGTAGTGAGTCGTAAACGTTAAAATTTGCACTTTACGGTTTTATGTACGCCACTAAACCAACTGACTTACCAAACCGAAAAAATTCACAGTGTATAACAATGTTGTAGTCTATGATTTGACATATATAAAAACAAAAAAAAAAAGAAATATTTTTGTATTTAAAATAAAAAATGCTGAGTTTTGAAATGAAAATTTTAAAACTTAAATATTTATTTAAAAATACAAACAATTATTTATGTTTGTTTTTATACATGTGAAATCATAGCCTACAACATTGTTTACTGTTTTCCTTAACCCAGCTGTTTTTTGTAAAAAGTAAATATTAGCTACATACTTACTATAAGGTTTAGAACCAAGATCTTGGTGACATCACATGACTAAATATATATTCTGGAAGGTACGCCATGAGTTTCACACAACACGACTGCATTTTTACGACGAGAAAACATAAATATACGACACCAAACTCGCGAGACCATGTTGGACGCACATTTGTGACGTCATGTTACCTCTACTATATATTACCTCTATGGAACGACCGGACGTCTTGTGCAAAATTAGTTCTCAACAATGAACTATATAGCTCGTTGGTTCTCAGTTGAAAATTTCCTGTTATGTTTAGCCAGTGGCATTTTTTTCGGCGAATCTGAAATATTCCTTGCTATACACAAATCAACCGAAGGCCATTGAAACATGTTTGAAGTGGAACCGTATTTGGAGAAAATAGGAAATATACAGACAAAGTTCCTATAAACTGCACACTGTAAACATTATTTACAATATAGAAACATGGTTTATAACATTAAAATTCCTAGCTTAGTTTTGATGTTGGGTATTTTGGAGGTTAAATCAACATGGCGGACACTCATAAAATCCTTTTCTGTGATTGGTTGTTGTTATATACGTCTGCACAAGAAACGAAATATTACCATTTATTGTGTCAGCATCTCTATGCACACGTCCACTTTTCTAGTGTTGTGAATTGGTAGGTAAGAATCACGGTCTTAGAATTACAGGTGTGGACACTAGCCCAACTAACAATGCTGTACAGTTGACCCCGTTATGACTGAAAGCGCCACTATCAATGAAGTATTGTTTTAACATTGCAATTTAGCGTCGTACTAGCAGTTCTCCTAGCAGCTCCGACACGAATTTGCTCCTTGTAGTCCCATTTACGCAATATTAAAACAACCCCAGAGTGCCAGCATGGTACGAACGACCTGTTTTCTATGCTTACTGTTATGTAATCAATTGTGAGCTCACCTTTACTGAGAGCTCATAGTAAGTTTAATACAGAAGGGTTTCTTGAATATGGAGGGCACATTTGTGAGAATCTGCTGCCCTGCAGTAACCCACAGACCGCCAGTGAGTGCTGACAGCTGTCATGGTAGGGGACTAACCTGGGTGACGGTGAATGTCCCTCGCTGGTAGTCCCTGGACACAACTAGCAAGGGGAGACGGTCCTCGCCTAGCCAGGACTCAGCTACAGTCTCCACAGACATGTCCTGTGGCAATGCTCTGTCTGTCCTTGCCTGTGACGTCAGAGCTGCCCACACGTCGTCCTCAGAGAACGTCCTGTACTTCCTACACACGTATAAACACTTAATAGGTCATTAGGGATAAAGTGAGCACTACAAATTTAACCTTTGAAAAAATATGACTAGCCGTTACTGCATATAATTCAACATTAACTCTAGACGCCTTACTGCTTGTATAGTTGGCAGCGAAATTAAGTAATATAGTTCCATGTGTTTTCCCATTTAAATTCAACAATACAGATACAAATTCAACCGAAATAGACAAAATTGTATTTTATATAATTAATAAACTTATTTATTAAACTGTGTCGATTCCTACCGACTGCACAATTTATCTTACACTCGCAAACATCAAGGGACGTGTCCAGAGAGGTTAGATATTTCCCGCCGTTAGTCGTTACGCGCGGAAAGATACGATATTGCTGAAAATAGAGAATTAGCAAGTCTTTTTGGGTGCTCACCTTATCCCGAACAGCCTATAACAATGTACATCAAAGTATTTTGATTTTGACACTTTAAGACTGAACATTTCATTTATATCCTTGTTCCCAAATTTTCCCAAACACTTCACTTTGAAACTTTACCCTCCTCTGCAATGTTAATTTAATATGTATATATATATATATATATATATATATATATATATATATATATATATATATATATATATCATACTCTCTCTCTGAAGCCTTAAGAGAGCCGCCTATGACGCACTTCAAATATGTTAGAACATGTTCGTAAATACGAATTTTACGAAATTATTCCACATGCGTCCATTGTGTCAATATACGAAAATACGACACACTTTGGATAAGGTCGGAATGTCACTATGGTCATTAAAACACTTTCGAATTCCTCTCACCTAGTTTCTCGTTGTGACGCTTCGGCATTTGATGAACTCTTAAATGTCGTGCTTATAACCCCGTTACTTCTGAGCCTCTAACGCGCAGGTAGGCGGCGCCCTTAATTTAAATGTCGTCTTCCGTTTCTATTCATTGCGTTATGCGGATTATACTCAAAGGCCTAGTTCTCAACATTTACCCTGCTGTTATAATTGTGGTCGATTTATTCAGGTGGAGATTATAGTTTTAAGCTTTGGAGGAAATATGCGTTAACTCCCTCGTACTAATCCCAGCCCACGATGATATTTTCTGCATTAGCTTTACTCGCTTACTGCAGTAAGCATTATACGATTTTCGAATTACACAGTGCAAAACGTATGGTTATTTGAAAATACCTATATTTGTGGTTACTTTTCGAAGAAATGTGTGTCGATGCAGCAAACAATAACTGTAAAATCTGCAAGATACTGCTCCGAAACCTACAAATACAGCAGAAATAAAGTACAATTCAATTTCCTAACTTTTTAGCAGTGTTTTTGTAGAAGGGAATATTTGTTTCGTGTCTAAGTGTTTTGGAATATTTTTGTAAAAGTTCAAATAATTTTTATATAGGTCATTCAGGATAAAGTGAGCACTAAATATTTAACCTTTGAAAAAATATCACTAGCCGTTACTGCTTATAAGTCTGATATTAACTCTAGCTGCGTTACTGCTTGTTTGGTTGGTAGCGAAATTACGGAAAATAGTTCCGTGTATTTTCCTATTTAAATATATAGTAATACATGATCAAAATCGAACGAAATCGACATAATTGCATTTTATATAATTAATAAAAGTTTTTTTATCAAACAGTATCGATTCATGCAGACTGCGTAATTTATCTCAGACGCGCAAGCATCAAGTGATGTGTCCAGGGAGGTTAAACATTTCCCGTTGTTAGCCGCTAAGCGCGGAAAGATACGAATTAACTGAAAACAGAAATTTAGCAGGGCTTTTTTGAGTGCTCACTTTATTCCGAACCGCCTATAATGTTTTTCATGGTGCCAGTATTGTACTTGTAAAACCAATAGCGTGCTGAACGCTGTGTATTTTAACGTAAATTCCTGCCGTTCTCTTAGGTATTTAAACGCAATTTTTTACACTTTTTAAAAATATTTGTGATCTTCTTGTAGCACTATAGAGTAACGAGTTAGTTATAATAACGTTACTGGTCTCAACTTGTAAAAGTACTGAGATTATCATACTGTGTGGGTACGTTAGCGTCAGCAGTGGAAAACGCACGTCGATTTATTTTTCGGCATTTTTTGTTCTTGAAACCAAGAGAATATTACGGATATGGGAACTAATAAAGTTTATTTTAATATCTACACTTTGGAAATAAATAATTCAATTATTGAAGGTATCAAATATGTGAGACAAAAACGTTTGAATAATAAGTAGTGGAGTCTGAGCACGAAAATTGATAAAAAAAAAGTATCATGCTGAAAATTAGGTTTCCGAAATCTAATTAATTTCAAACTTTTTTTTTATTTATCTGCTTATACGCACCGGTGGTGGTGTTGTTTTTTATGTTGAAAGAAAAATTTTGTAGTAAAGGTTTCTTGCGTAATAGTTTGGTAGTAAACACAAAATTATTTTATGGTGGTCATAATATTTTAGTGGAGGTAGCAAAGTGTTTGCGGTGAGCACAAAATAAATTTGTCAGTGTCGGTAGTAAGAAAATATTTTGTAGTTGTCACAAAATTTTTTTGTTTGTTCGTTGTTTGGTAACTATATTTTATGAAAAGCAAAGTGATCCGTGAGAATACTTGTGTACTTTTCATTCGTGCCCACAATGCATATACTTCTTTTACACGTCTACAAATATGTAAATTTTCAAGTAAAAATACGCAACTCTGTCCTGCTATATTCAGCGCTTGAGTTCTTCAAAATGATGAAGTAATCACGTGGGCCGACATTAACGCACCTGTCAATAATTTATATTTATCCGCTCGGTGGTCTCGTTAATTTTTTATTTATTTACTTCCGATGTTGGACGGCGCAATGTTTCTGTCGTGAATATTTGAGAGGCGAGGAAGAAAGAAACCACACGGGTAGCCACGCACTTTCCGCCCAACTAATGTTTTATTCAAGAATCGGCCAGGCATAAACTAAAGTTACTTTCGAGCTTTCCTTCAGTTCCAGTACTGCATAAAGAAGACAAATTCCCGCAGTGCCGAGATAATATAAATTAGGACTGCATGGAACAATTGAGGTAATAAGTAAAAAACGAAATTCCGTAATTTAGAATGTCATAAATTTATATAAGTTTTTGGGGAGATTGTTAATTTATTTCTGTGGTTTGAATGTATGATTCAATTTAAGATTGTACATATGTTAAATGTCTCCTTCACTGGATTAGTACTTCAACGAAATTCGCTGAGTTAGTGTTTTAGAAAGTATCGTGTTTTAAAGAAAAAACAGCCGTTTAATTGAAAGAAGCATAAATATTATCACCTCGCATGTTTTTAAATCCAGCAACTCGTATGAAAATTTTTCTGAATATCCTGAAACTAACAGCAATGATGTAGTGAATGAAGGGCGAGGTTCACTTCAATTGTCAACGTATTTTTTTTTTATTTTTATATTTGTACCAGATATTGTTTCTTATTTTAGACATAAATTGTGACTAAATCTTCCTCTTCGAAAATTGTTGTATCTCTCACAGTTTTCGCGCAATGAGTCGTAAACGTCAAAATTTGCACTTTACGGTTTTATGTACGCCACTAAAACCAACTGACATACCAAACCGAAAAAATTCACAGCATATAATAATGTTGTAGGTTATGATTTGAACTATATATAAAAACAAAAAATAAAATATTTTTGTATTGAATAAAAAATGCTGAATTTTAAAATGAAAATTTAAAAATTTTAAATGTTTTTAAAAATACAAAATGTATTAATTTTTATTTTTGTATATGTCAAATCATAGCCTACAACATTATTATACGCTGTGAATTTTTTTGGTTTGGTAAGTCAGTTGGTTTTAGTGGCGTACATAAAACTGTAAAGTGCAAATTTAGACGTTTACGACTCATTAGTCATTACGCGAAAACTGTGAGAGATACAACAATTTTCGAAGAAGAAGATTTAGTCACAATTTATGTCTAAAATAAGAAAAATAAATACCTGATACAAAAATGAAAATATAAAAAGGAGTTGAAAACTGAGGTGCCGCACCCTTAACTACTCGGGTTCCACCACTGAAGTACGGATCCACTTCCTTGGTGAGCTTCTTACCGACTTAGAGAAACACGGTGGATGTTGCCGTTTGCTGACTGGTTTTGTCAGGGTCTTCCCATTTCCTCGTTCTTGCGTTCCTCCGTTGCTACAAACTCATCACACATCAGCCTTGACTGCGCTCAAAGCTCAACACCACCAACAATGTTTATGTTTTTAAACACGAGAAGAAAAAATTTAAAATTTACTATTATAGTGAATATTCTATTTATTTTCGGCTAAGCAAATATAAGGTAACAGAAATCACAACATTGCATTAGACCGCAACTATCCAAGCAAATTATTAATAAAATGTTTTTAACTTTGTGCAATTTAATCATGTCTTAACATATTTCGCCTATCCGTTTGTACGTTTCATAGGTCATGCCTGTATTGTAGCGCAAGGCAAACAGAATTTCTGCTGTAATTGAAAATTTCGCATTTTTCTTCTAGAGTGGTTGCAGCACGCAAAGCGTTTACGTTGTAAAATACTGTTTCCTGTATGTTCAATATACCTTACAATAAAGTTGTAAGTTATATTTTATTTGTGAAGAACTAAGGTGAGTAATATATACAAAAAGGAGTACGCTCTCTCTCTCTCTTTCTCTCTATGTATGTGTGTATATCTACATATACATAGAGAGAAAGAGAGAGAGAGAGCGTACTCCTTTTTGTATATATTACTCATCTTAGTTCTTCACAAATAAAATATAACTTACATATTTATTGTAAGGTATATTGAACATAAATTTACATGAAGTAACTAACGAAGCGCCAAAGAAGTGAATTTTCACAATTTTCGACATAACTTTTTCCCCTCGCTTACTAATAGATAATCTAGATTCGACAATCTGGAAATTACACTTTTGTACAACTTATTACATCACTACATAGACACAGACTGTCTTAGATTTGGAGCAGTGATGCCAGATAGGAGAAAGAAACAATTTTCCTATCCTGCTCCAAAAATAAGAAAGTCTGAGACTATGTAATAAAGTAAGAAGTTGTACAAAAGTGTAATCTACGGATTGTTGAGCCTTGATTTTCTATAATAAGCGAGGGGAAATGATTAGGCATAGAAACAAAGTGGAGCAAAGACTTTATTCACGGAAATGAGAGTTCCTAACCATCGTTGAACTACCAGCCACGGTTTTAAAGGAGAAGATTAAGTATAAAGTGTAGGAAAGACTGTCTTAAGTTGTGTAGCTTGCAAAGTTCTCACCTGGACTTGAGAAACCTATGTAGTCCTGCCCGGAACGTCTTCTTTGTCAGAGAATACTGCAGCATGCCGAGAAGCCGGAACACTGGAAAGTGACAAGTTTCACGTGACAGCACAGGCAGTGGAATGTCCAGAGACACAAGTTGGTCGCGAAAACCACTTTGTTGTAGTACCTTGCATCATCAGCAACTTTGCTTCATGGTTATTTGTAAGGCTAGGAGATATTCACGAGTTCAATGACCTGCATGTTAGAATCCAATGTACTATACATACTCAAGCCCCGTCTATTCGTTCATTGTCTGTTGTCTGAATGAGTAGCAGGTAATGGACAAATGGTAGGGCTTCGGTATACACAGGATAATGGAGTGAGCGAGAGATTTTGGTCAGCCCTCAACATCGAGGTCTTTAGCGCTGGTGAGGGGTGATATGTAGTGAGTATGGAGCACTACCGGAATGAAAGGGCGGGGGAAACGGGAGATCCCTGAGAAAACCCGCCGATCAATGGCATCGTCCGACACGATTCCCACATGCGAAAATCCGGGGACCCACCCCGCCCGGAGTCGAACCCGGATCGCCTTGGTGGAAGGCGAATGGTCTGACCACTCGGCCACCGCGACCCCTCAAAGGATAATGGATTCTAGCATGTCGGTCGTTGAACTCACGAAATATTCCTAGCCCTAGTTATTGGTCGCGTGCATTTGTTCACCAATAACCGTATTCAGAAAGGACTTGATAAATTTTCTATTGTACAAGATTTCAGCATTTGCAAGTGGCTTTACATCATCAACTAAATAACGAAGACTTGTGTTTAAGTCGAACACCTTTCAATGAAATCAAGTCTGTTTCGCAACTTTGCCTGGAAATTATCAAAAGTATAGCACGTTGCAAACATGTCTGTCATTTAATTGCGCCAATAAAAATAAAGTTATTGTAGCACCATGCGTAGGTGATTAAGTGAGAGATTTTTGTCAGCGCTTAAAATCGAGGTATTAGTGCTGGTGAGGGGCAACATGAGGTGAGGATGGTGCAGAGCCGGAATGCACGGGCGGCGGGAAACGGGAGATCCCCGAGAAAACACGCCGACAAACGGCATCGTCCGGCACAATTTTGCACATGCGAAAATCCGGGGGATCGACCCTGCAGGAAATCAAACCCTGATCGCATTGATGGAAGGCGAACAGTCTGACCACTTGGCCAGCAGAACCACAAGACCAGTGAAAATTAAAACATCTAACCACTAAAGGCAGGAAAAGTTCGTTAATTGAATGACGTACATGCTACAATCCATTATCCTGTCCACATTCAAGCCCCGTATAGCCTATTCGTTCTTTGTCTGCTGTTACACTGAGTAGCAGCTAGTTGACAAATAGAAGGGGCTTATGAGTAAACATAGGATAGTAGATTCTGACATGCAGGTCATTGAATTAGCACAATTTTCCTGTCCCTACCAATTACTTTCCATGAAGCAGAGCTGCCGGTGTGCACATACGGCATTGAAACTAAATGGGGCAAAATTAATTTTGCCACAAAATCGAGGCTCTAGTAACAGGTTTAAAATAATAATAATAATAATAATATGAAGTAAGGCGTGTATACGAAGGCAGGATATCACACTAGGCGAGACAGACTTTCAATCTGGGAGTCTGTATGTGTCCGCTGTTCGCAGAGATACGAAATCAAATGAAGCACTACAATGGAGAAGATAAGGAATGCAAAGAGAGGAGAAAATGTGAAATCCCCAAGATAAATTGTTGGCAAGGTTTTCTCGCACGCAAAACTATCTGTATAAGTCGTTCGGGATAAAGTGAACACTAAAAATTAAACCTTTGAAAACTATCGCTAGCCTTTACTGCATATAATTTACTATTTACTCTAGTTACCTTACTACTTGTGTGGTTGGCAGAGAAATCACGTAATATGGTTCCCTGTATTTTCATGTTTGATTACAACAATACTAAAACAAAATCAACTGAAATACACATAATTTTATTTTATATAATTAATAAACTATTTTTGTAATCAAACTGTTTATATATGGATTCCGACTGACTGCACAGTTCATCTTACACTCGCAAACATCAAGCGACGTGTCCAGAGATGTTAGACATGTCCCGTTGTTAGCCATTACGTGCGGAAAGATACGAATCGGTTGAAAACATAACTTCACCAGGGCTTTTTTTGAGAGCTGACGTTATCCCGAACGACCTGTACCAACTCTGCTGGGAATCGAGCCCGGATCGCTGGGAGGAAAGCAAGTGGTTTTCTGATGGCAATTGCCTATTGTCCTATTCTATTTATACAGTACGTAACGAATCTTACTTATAGTTCTCATGTAATACTAATATACTGAACTGAGTAAATAATATAGCAAATAAAAATCACTTAAACATCATTTCATGTCCTATTTACATATCGTTGTGTAAGCACGTTTATTTTCTGTAACAAACTATCGTATAAAAGTCATGGAATTGCTGAATTTAGAATGTTGTTATCTTACCTTTGTATCTTGTTTTATCTGCTTCAGATTCCTCTTGTTGGTCGACATTCTTCCGCTCGTATCCTGCGAGGACGTTGGTTCTGTCCCACGATGTCTCGTAATTATACTGGCAAAACAAGACAGTTAGCCGACATTAATGGTTACGTCGCAGACCAACGTATAACTGAAAGATTTCTTTACTTTTTTTTTAAATGAAATGAAACAAACATTGATAAAATCTTTCATCGCAGCGACAATATAGAGTAGAATTTACTGTCCGTAAATTAAAAACGCAGAGTAATGTCCATGATTAATATATATTTCACGACATTGTTTGTGTATGTGTGTGTGTATATATATATATATATATATATATATATATATATATATATATATATATATGTATGTATGTATATATATAATAAATAACTTATTGTAAGTGTGTAAGAATGTGGTATATAAGTGGAAGAGGTATAATAATAAAGAAATTAATAAATAATAATAATAGAGCAGCGACACCTGGTGGGGATAGACTGGTATCAGCTCGTGGGGATAACTGATCAGTGATCAATTATCACTTACACAGTTATCGACCGGGTTCTAAAATTATTAAATTAAAAATATTTACTAAACAATAGCACTTAGGAGTATAAAAATATATTAAAACCTATTCGCAGACATACCGAATGTATACACAAAATTTCATTGAAATCGATTAAGCCGTTTCGAAGGAGTATGGAAACAAACACTGCGACACGAGAATTGTATATATTAGAATAAGGATAAAGAAACGACCGTATAACAAGCACGCCACATGAATCGTAGACTTAATTGGAGACGAAAATGTCAGTGGCAAAATGTTGATCGATAATTGTTTTTCGTGCACAGTGTGGCAACACAGCACGGGAGAAGTGCCTTCTTGCGCTCATAATATGACGGCCCGAACAGTGACAGTCTCATGGAGGTAAGAATAGTAAGGTGATGACTTGTGACGTAGTTGACGCCGTTTTTTTGGACGTCCCATCATGGCGTTGAGGAGTTTTGAGGTTATGGACACTTGCGTTAATGCATCTCTAAACAACAAAAACATCTCAGAGTAGTGCAAATTACCAATGTAAGGGCTAAGAATTGGTTAACTGTAAAATTTCATTACGGACTTTATCGTGTTGCGATTGGTTAAGGAACAGGCAGTTGCCATAATGGAACGCCCAAAACTGCGGCTTCATTTATTTACCACACATTGCCACAGTCTAAATCTGAATTAGTGAATATTCATTGATTTACGCCGATGGATGGAGCAGTTTCAACAAATTGAATCAGTGAGAAACCACTGTGAAATCGGTGACTATTCACTGATTCCGGTAAAGAGTGCCAACATTCCACAAGTTAAGTAGTGAAGGTCCACAGATTTTCCGGTAATTTTCCACTGAATCAATATATGAAATCTGTTTTTTTAAAACAACTGGAAAAACTGTGAAAATTCAATGATTCACATATGAGAAGTTGACACTCTTAAAGGAAATCAGTGAGTATTCGCTTATTAAACAGTGACTAATTTCTCTGATTGAAATTGTTCAAACTGCTCCATCCACCAGTGTGAATCAGTGAATATTCACTAGTTCTGCTTCAGAGTACAGAAATCAGTAGCTCAAAAAAATATTTTTTTTGTAGTAGACCCTAATGTTTTGAACATAAAGTTTTGATAGAATTTTTTTTATTTCATTATATTTTTATTAGTATATAATAGTAGTGTATCTTTCTCCTGTGCTTCACAACAAGACTAATAATTAGTATGGAGTAAATGAAGGCCTTTACGACTGTGTGCTCAGTCAGTCTAACTTAGCAGTGATGAGCGAGTGTTAATAAGGAAGACGATAATGACATTCCTCGCATGTGTACCAAATGAGTTCTCGCAAGATGGCCGTCATCAACTGTCCGAGAGCAGCCTACGTCATCCTTAATGCTAGCAGTTGAGGCTCTTGCCTAGGCAACTATTGGTCGTACGTTCTATCCCTGGTGAGGCATCTCAACTACGCGGTGTCTTTCATATAAATTGTAGCCAGCGAATAATTTACTGTTCACCAGTTGAACGAATGCATTTAGTCAGTTGGCTGAACAATGCTCTATACACAGACCTTGCACCATATTAGACGTTATTCTATTGACCAGGCTTCACATAGAATGTTAGTCTACAGTCGCTGATTGGCGAATCACTTTCAACCATATTGCAGGCTCGAAAGACTCGTGTTCGCCTCACGTGTGGTAGAGCAGTTTCTGTATTCTTAAGTACTTTGTGGCAGGGGTTTGTAACGTTTGCTTAGTTTACAGTAAACTTGGTTTACCACGTGAGTCAGGAAGAAGCTTGTTTGTTTTCCATGAAGGAAGCATATAGTCAAGTACGTCGAAAATGTTTCTTTCCAATTTTTCTGTAAAGTGAATATAGTGGGAGTAAAATTATAATGAAAAAACTACTTCAGAATTTCACTGTTCGCATGATTTGTTTTTAAAATTTCGTATGCAAAGATATTTAATTTAAAGTAAACTGTCAGGGTAATGTTATTCCCGCCATATCCACATTACAGACGGACAAAAACACGTTCACACTTATATTTTATAAGATATCTCCACGCGGTATTGACGTATTCTGTTCTGGTTCATTTTTACTAGTATTTTATGATGCCGACACAACCATGTTTGGCCTATTTACTTGTTACCAATCTACCACTTATGTCATACTAGATTAAATACTAGTTCCAGGCGGGCGGTAATTATATAGATGAAGGTCCTAGTGTAAGGAGGTATCCTACCCAAATAACCCAACCAAAACTACCTAATCCAGTCTACACAACCTAAACAACCCAACCTAAATAACCCAAACGAAATTACCTAACTTAAAATTGTTTAACCTAAAAATTAATTAAGATAATCAAAATTGCTTAATCCAAACACCTAACAAAAATAACCAAATGCAAATAATGTATCCTAATAAATAATCCAATAAACCTAACCTGGAAAACACGACCGCAAAAACTTTACTTCATAAATCAAACTCCAAAAATATTCTAAATCAAAAGTTTCGGCAGAAAATCCTGGAAAAACCTAACCTTGAGCATATAACACAAGTAACATAATAGAAACAAAACAAAAAAAATCCAAACCCAAAAAATTGAACCTACAAATACCTAAAAAAAAATCAAACTCGAAAAAAAATCGAAATATGTAAAACTCGAGAAAAAATCAAAATATGTAAAACTCGAAAAATATCAGAAAATCTTAACTATAAAACCCAGTAAAAAACAAATTAAATTAATTTACGCATAATCTAACCCAAATAACCCAGTCCAAGTAGAATAACTGAATTAACTAATCTAATTAGCATAATTAAAAATGAATTTAACACCTAAATTAAGTGACAGAAATTACGAAACCCAAATTACGTAGCCCAAATAACATTAATTTAATCACATTACAAATAACGTAAATCAAATAGCTTGACCCAAATGACATATCCCAAATAACATACCTCAAATTACATAACCCAAATAACATAACCCAAGTAGCACACCCTAAATAACAATACCCTAAATATGAATACCCAAATATTAACCATAATAGCATAGCCAAAATAGCATAACCCTAATACCATAACCCAAGTATTATAACCCAGATAACATAATCCAAGTAACATAAACCAAATAAGAACCAAAATATCGTAACCCAAAAAATAGCACCGAAATAAAATATCCCACATAACCCCAAACAAATAACATAACCGGAATAACTACAATAACAAAGGCCAAATATCAACACTATGTAACCGAAACCGAAATAACCAAATCCAAAATAACCAAACCCAAAACCACCAAATCCAAAATAATCAACCCCAAATGAATAAACACTAAGTACCGAAATCAAATGAATAAACGAAGATAATCAATTCCCATAACAAAATCCATGTAACCCAGACCCAATAACCAAACCCAAATAATCCAACCAGAATAACCAATCCCAACTAGTCCAGTCCAAATAACAAAGTCCAAATAATAAAGTTCAAATAACTAATGCAAATATTCCAATGCCAGACAACCGATCTGTAATAACCAAGTCCTAATATACAAGCCCAAGTAACCAAGCCAAATAACCAATAACAAGTAACCAAACCAAATAACCAAGCTCAAATAATCAAGCTACATAGACTGCAAGGTGTGTCCTGAAAATGTGCAGTATGCATTCACTTTATTTATTGGCTGTATATTGTACTGATCATATTTTTCTTTACCTGCAACATATCCACGATCGGGGACAAGGTGACTGTTTAAACGTACTAATTGCAATTCACATCTACGTTTATTTTGTCGGTCGTTAAAGAGTATTATACATACAATAGCCTATTTTAAACGTACATGAGGGAACTAAAGTTCTGCAGTTTGTAATAATGTAGTAAGGTCTTTATTTATAAGTTTTTTTACCAATATTTTAAAATTCTCCGAAAAAAATTATTTTCTGTTTTTACTATTATTTCTTGTTTATTCCAGCAAGCTTGATGTAACATGCTTCATGTGTTAAGGAAAAGTTTTCTTTAATTTAATTTCATACCGCATTTCAAAGGAAAAGAATACCACTCTGTATAATTAAGAACTTTGTATTAAGGAGGCTCATAACAACGAGGTGTCACTGCCCGGTAAACTGTACAATATACTTAAACAAAAAAATTCATTGGGATAAACAAATATTTCAGTGAATTTCCTAATGTTTGCATATTATCAAGACGAAATAGACTCCTTTGTATGTAGTTAGCTTATTTTTGACAGCGGGAGAATTGTTGCCTGTGTGTGTGTGGGTAGGTGTGCTTTGTCATAGCAGTCTGTAGCCGTGGTAGTCTATATGGCAACCCTGCAAACAACGCTATTGTTGTTGGTACTACGCATTTTCACACAATAACAGCTTTGCATGAGTCGCTTCTCACTCGTTCATACAGTCTGTCCTGTATACAGACGAATTAGAGAAACCCGTTGCCGTGTTCGCTGCCATGTTTCGTAATTAATAGTGGCAATTAGGGGAAGGGGAGCCCCCGGGAACCACTGAAGTGGCGAAATCATCTACCAAATTAAAAATATATAACCGAGAAAAAACGTTTAAGTATAATTACGTGGGAAAATATTTAGTATCGTCAGACATTTCATATTAATTAACAAATGTAAGTAAATAGATTTATTAAAATAACGATGCTCATAAATTGCCTTTTAAATAAATGGAGTGGGCGAAATTTATTATTTCCTCCTTCTCTCCTCTCACCCATATTTAGAATGCCATGGACATACTTCTGTGCGCGGTGCTGACAATTGTTGAACGGGAAGTTCTGGTAATGTGTCTGTAGTGTTGCCACATCTAACACCAGAACCACTCACTAGAGACCATGGTCGTACCTGAAGAAGGAACTGATGTCCGAGGTGCATGGCAAGTCCCTCGCTGTACAGCCACTCTCTCCTCCACCTTGGTGTGGCCAGATGGCCAACCCACTGTGTGGCCATCTCTCGTGCTAGGTAACCTCGGTCCATGTCCTTCACACTGTCCTCCCTACAACAATACCACATAACATTTAGAAGTACAAAAGTAAAATAGCCAGTAAGAAACAACATAAATATCATTACCAAAAAACAGCACCGAAATATCATATCCCAAATAACAATACCAAAGTAACATATCCCAAATAACATCAAAATGACAACCGGAATAACGACCAAAACAAAATCAAAATATCAACCCTATCTAACAAAACCAGCCTTAAATAACAAAATACTAAATAACCAAGCCCAAAAATACCAAATCCAAGATTACCAGCCCAAGATAACCAAACCCAGAACAACAAAACCCTAGTATCTAGTATCAACATCAAAATAATCAAACTAGAAACAACTAAACCCAAAAATACTAAACACAGATAACCAACTACAAATGAATATACATTAAATAACAAGACCCAAACAAATAAACCCACTTAACCAATTCAATAACAAAATCTATATAACCCGAACAGAATAACCAAACCCAAATTATGTTCTAATAGCCAAGCTCAAAAAACCAAGCCGAATAAACAAATAACCCAACCCAAAACACCATCACTACCTAACCAAATCTAGTCCAAATATAACATAACACTACATAACTTAACCTAACCTTATCTAAAGTAACCCTACCTAAACTAACCTAACATAACCTAACCCATTCTAAACTAACCCAAACTAAACTAAACCAAACTAAACTAACCAAACATAACCTAACCCAACCTAACATAACCCAAATTAACCCAACCTAACCTTATCCAAACTAACCTAATACAACATAACCTAACTCAACCTAACCAAATCCAACCTAAACTTACACAACCTAACTTAACACAACCTAACCAAACGCAACCTAACCAAACCTAACCTAACCAAACATAACCTAACCTAACCAAACCTAACCTAACCAAACATAACCAAACCTAACCTAACCCAA
This sequence comes from Medauroidea extradentata, assembly GCA_003012365.1. Taxonomy (NCBI): domain Eukaryota; kingdom Metazoa; phylum Arthropoda; class Insecta; order Phasmatodea; family Phasmatidae; genus Medauroidea; species Medauroidea extradentata. Next base: position 659 of record PNEQ01105319.1, on the reverse strand, counting down.
ACTAACCCAAACTAACCAAACCTAACTTAACCTAACCTAACTTAACCTAACCTAACTTAACCTAACCTAACCAAACCTAACCTAAGCCAACCTGACCCAAACTAACCTTACCCAAACTAACCTAACCAAACCTAACCTAACATAACCCAACCTAACCTAACTCAACCTAAACAAACCTAACCTAACCTTACACAAACTAACTTAACCCAACCTAAACTAACCCAACCTAACCTAACCCAACCTAACCTAACCCAACCAAACCTAACCCAACCTAACCTAACCCAACTTAATGTAACCCAACCTATCCTAACCCAATTTATCCTAACCCAACCTAACCTAACCTAACTTAACCTAACCTAACCAAACCTAACCTAAGCCAACCTAACCCAAACTAACCATTTCCCAAACTAACAATTTCCCAAACTAACCTAACCAAACCTAACCTAACATAACCCAACCTAACCTAACTCAACCTAAACAAACCTAACCTAACCTTACACAACCTAACTTAACCTAACCTAACACAACCTAACCTAACCCAACCTAACCAAAATAACCTAACCAAATATAACCTAACCAAACATAACATAACCAAATATAACCTAACCAAACGTAACCTAACCAAACCTAACCTAACCCAACCTAACCTAACCCAACCT
>PNEQ01105318.1:0-81525 GCA_003012365.1 Medauroidea extradentata | reverse complement strand
TCGCACCTATCTTGTTTCCCTGAAATTCAAGAGAAAAATCAACTGTGGCCTGATAAGCCAACTATATCCACCAAGAGCTTTTACTATTATTTTTATTTTCTGATTTATGATCTCAGCCAACGCTCACACACAAAAGATGTCTGAATGCTGTCAAATTTATGCATTCTTGAAGAATATTCATCAGATATGTTTCTGAGAAGTGCTACTAGTAAAATAGTTTATAATTATTGTTTTCGGTTGGCAAATTATTATTTTCATACTATGAAATCAAAATTTTACAAAATAAATATTTTTTTTATTTCGTAAGAAGTTTTGCAAGGTAATTAAACATTTCATAAATCACTGATGAAGTATTGGGCAAGAAAATTACTGAACTGGGTTGTTTTGTAAGGAAAAGAATAGCTTTACATTGAGGGGAAAAATATTTCTGTGACGGTTAAAATCACATTACAGGAAAAATGTACACCTTGTGAAAGGAAATTCATACAGGCCTGATGTTAATTATGCCAAGAGTTAAAATTCTGTGTGTGCACATTATTTACTTTATGTTGTCTGTGCATTAAAACTGTAACACTTTTGCATGTACAACTTTTGACAGAATATCGACGTTCACATTTTTATGCCTAAATCAGCGTCAACATTAATGTGAAAACTGCAGAAAAATATCAGTATTTATTCGCAACATTTTCCACCCAATAAATTATGGTTATAATTAGATGTTTAATTCAGTGGCTGCAGGTACGAGTTGGTATATAAGTGGAATACGGCTATTAGAGTATATTTTTGGCCTAGGTCTATGGTGTTCTAACCGTGTATAAGCGACTATGAAAACCAACATCAAAATATAACACGTGAAGTGACATAATAAAAAATTCTAGTTTTTTTAGGTAAATTAGTAACCGTACCTTGGTGTGCAAATGTTATTAGTTAATTTTGCATTCATTTTGTATCGATAAAATTATATTCATACAAGTGTCCGTACCTTGATTTATCTTCTACATGTGCGAGAATTAGTGCGCTTGAAGTCAAATTATTCTCCATTGCTATAAAGTATTGTATGACATGGAAATCTAAATTGTGTACTTAAATACCTAGTACACACACAGCGAACGTTATATAAGGAGGCTGATGGCGGGTTAGGCAAATTTTTACATTTGAATGAAAAAAATAAATATAATAGGCGTTTAAAACATTTGCAGCTTTAAACGTTATGTTCGTAGCAATAGCCTCTCTTTCGCAGTTTTCATTAAGAAAGAAAGACAGTTGACTATTTTGTGAAAAACAGTTTTAGACTTTCTTATTTAGGGAGGGGTGGTACATCCCGATATCAACCCCCGTTTTATTCCCCCTTTACCTCTGGCTACGCCATTGTATTTGATACTTATCCAACAGTGCCTTTTATAAAATGATTCTGTCAGAGTCATACAGAAGCACTCCACATTAGGCGAATTTAATAGTAAAATTAACATTAATCAAACTTAAATTTTAATAACTCAAAATGTTATCGAAATAGCTGAAGCATCAATAGCTATTACAAGTAAATTATTGATAATTAACATAGTAAATGCTTGGTGGATAGGTAAACTGAGAGATGTTCGTTCGGATCGCACGTAGTCCATGCGTGGATGATATTTTCTGTCGTCTACCTGTCACCAAAATAATAGTGATTAACTAAATTCTTAAAGATAAGCTTTAAAGTTAAAAAAAATTGTCTATGATTCGCTCGCTTACAAAGACGAATCCCCCAAATCGATTTCCAAAAGTTAAAAAAATCCTAACTTACTATATTTAGAACCGCATTTTCTTCCTGTTAGTAGCGAACAGGGACACTTGAAAAACAATTAAAAAAAAAAACTAATTGATTTATATAAATTTAACGTACAGCATTACTAGCAGAACTTTTCATAAATATACTGTAAACATTTAAAGCTCAATATATTAAATTGTTTTACAGTTCTGGTGTGTTTAAAATGAATGATTTTTGGGAACGGTTACCACAGCACTGTGTGGCCTGAGCCCTCCGCATATCGTCAGTAGCTGGGAGCGACACCAACGAAAGAAAGCGCGGGAACTCGGACCGAGCCCTCCTGAACACTGGCACTGCAGCGGGAAGGCAGTGTTGAGTAGCTGTTTCTCGTCACGAGCAAGTTCTCTCGCTGACCACTAGAGGCGATCTCTGTCAACACACTAAGGACGCGACACTGACGCTCGTAGTGGGGCAATGAGCAAAACACCAGTGTCCAGCAAAGCCATGCGGCGATTTCTGTGTCTGGTGCAATTCAATGCAAATATGAAAAAAGTATTCAATTTAAGAAAACAAGTTTTAGGACAAATGATTTTAGGATAAATGATTTTAGGACAAACGATTTTAGGATAAACACAAAACACATTTTAGGACAAATGACTTTAGGACAAACGAAATTACGACAAACAACTTTAGGACAGATGATATTAGGACAAACGAAATTAGGACAAACGATTTTAGGACAAATGATTTTAGGATAAACGAAATTAGGACAAACGATTTTAGGACAAACGGAATTAGGACAAACGATTTTAGGACAAACGATTTTAGGACAAATGAAATTAGGACAAATGATTTTAGGACAAACGAATTTAGGACAAACAACATTAGGACAAATGAATTTAGGATACTTGACTTTAGGACAAACGATTTTAGGACAAACGAAATTCAAGCAACAAAACCTCGAAAAATGGTTTTAGGACAAACGAATTTAGGACAAACGCCGCACCCCCTATTTATCCTGCAAAGGTTTTTTGTGCTCACCACAAAAAAAATTGCTGTGACCTTTAAACATTTAGGGTCACGAAAAGAAAACATAATTTTGTGGTCACCACAACACTATTTTGCACGGAAGAACTCCTACAAAATGTTATCATTCAGTGTTCGCACAGCGATAGAGTTAATAAATTTGCCGACACTTAACTACTTAAACACTCTTAGCAGTTGTTCAGGATGCACTCAGAAAGAACATATTTATTCCTGTGAATAGAAATCTTTGAGAAATAGTTACTATCGCACTGTTGACTAAAAAATTTTGTAATAAAAAGTGCAATTGTTTAATTACTAAAATGAACATGATTACTCTAAATATTGTTCCACATTGTAAGATTTTTGACATCAGCTCAGTGAACTAGACGTCCCACTGGTGTAGAGCTGAACAATTACTGAACGTTGGAATGAGCTTTGAAAGAACTGTGCAATGGGAGTGCATGACTGTATTTAGTTGCTTGGACGTACTCCATTGCGAAATAAATGACTGTCAAAGATAACTAAACAAATAATATAAAACCATAAATAAACAGATTATGCTTTAGTCAACAGGATACGTACACATCACGAAATTCTAAAATGGAAACGGGTCAAATAAAAGAAGGAACAAACAGATAATCTTAATATATAAAATGAAGTGTCCTCACACACTCACTCACTCATCAACGCACAGCCCAAACCGCAGGATCTAAAACCATGAAATTTTGAGGGTAACTTCCCCTTGCCCCGTAGGCACTCCTAAGAAAGGATTTTTTGAAATTCGATAGTTAAAGGGGTGAAAAGGGGTGACATGTGTTTAAAAAGAATCCTTGATATCTCATTAACCGGTAGTTCTATCATAATTTTTTTAACTTCATAATATTGCCCAAGGAAATGAATATTCGCAAATTTTTCGATTTGGCGAATTTCGAAAATTAAGGGGGTGAAAAGCCATAAAATATGTTTTTCATTAATCCATAATTTCTCCTAAACCATTTCAGATAATGAGGTGATTTTTTTAAATGGCGCTTAAGTATATATCTAAAATGGATTTGAATTTTTTTTGTAAATTCGTTTTTAAAAGCTCTAAAAAAATTATAACGTGTTTTTTAAATTAATCCCACTTATCTCCTAAACCAGTGAAAATATTGAAATGGTTTTTGCTTTAAAATAAATCTTACGTAAATACCCAAAAAAATAAATTTCAGGATTATTCAAAATTCTTCCTTGAAAGCTGTTAAAAAATAAAATGTGATTTCAAATAATTATCTGTACCGCTTATACCCGTTGAGATATCGATATGATTTTTTTATAAGAATGAAGCTTACGTAAATATCTACAAATCGAATTCGGGTTTTTATGAAATTCAAAAATTAAGAAGGTGAAAATCAGTAAAATGTTACAGTCTCCCAAAAATGAGAATGATCACGGACGAATAATTCAACAGTTGTTTCTTTTCGCTAACCTACTCACAAATAAAACCTCTTTGGACTGTAGCCTGTACACACGAAAGAATTATCATGACATCCGTTTAACTTTCACTCAAGTATTGTATATAGTTTGTGGTGTGGAAGGGGTGGGGTTACGGGTTCGTATCCCGTGCAAGACTTTGCGATGGGAATTAATCTATGACATCATACGAGCATATTGCGCGCGCTCTTTGCACTGAGCTAAGACAGTTAATTATAGTTCACTGTTATTGAGTACGCTAGCTGTTAAATGCCTTCATCACATATTTTATCCAGAGTTACTGTTTACATTACATAATTTCACGCGGGCAAAGCCGCAGCCGGCCGGCTAGTAAATTATACAAACAAGTTACATGCGACACAACGATGAGACGAAACAAAACTCAGTAGTTTTCCAGACAGTCAGTATTAACGACGTTTCGGGAACTGGAATCTGTTCCCGTCATCAGGTAGACACACAGGGTTCAGGAACACGAGAACGACTGATGAGGAGACTGGAAAACCATGGCTTTATATAGGATTTTCCTGTCTTCTCATCAGTCGCTCTCGGGTTTCTGAACCCTGTGTGTCTACCTGATCACGTGAACATATTCCAGTTCCCGAAACGTTGCAACACTGTACGTCTGGGAAACTACTGTGTTTTGTTTCATCTCATCGTTGTGTCGTTTTTTTTTTTTATGTTTGTGTCCGATATCTGTTGCTTTTTTTTTTGTTCGTCTCTTCGTTGTGTCGTTTTGTAATTTTTCTGTTCGTGTCTGATATCTACTGTGTTTTTGTTTCGTCTCATCGTTGTGTCGCATGTTACTAGTTTTTTTTGTTTGTTTTATATGATTATCTGGTTGTTCCTTGTTTTATTTGACCCGATTCCATTTTGGAATTTCATGCTGTGTATGTGTCCCGTTGACTGTAGCATACTCTGCTTATTTGTGGTTTTCTATTATTCGTTTAGTATTCTTTGACAGTCATTCATTTCGCAATGGAGTATGTCCAAGCAACAAAAGACAGTCATGAACGTTAGACAGAACATGAAGTGTTGTATAATAAGATTGTGTAAGTGGAAGTACATAAACCAGTAACATTGGCATTATGACAGTATTGTAATTTTGTTCTTGGTAATAAACAAGAAAATATGTGCAGTGTACAACAATGATTTGGCGAGTTGCGGCTACCTGGTTTGCAGCCAAGTAAATATGTTTAACTTCACTAGACCTATTTTGAAGAAGAACTATTTTCGAAAATTGCTTTCAACGTAAGTTATAAAGGTCTAAGGTCAATTAAAATATACTGATTTTGTTCGCAAAAGTTTTCTTAGCCACTTTAATAAATGCAAACTTTATTTTCCGAAACAAGATATAAGTCAATCAGCTATGTACAACTCTGCATGAAGGCCAGTTCTACTGGTCTCTATATCCTTACACAATAGCGTCAAATTAGTCCCCACACCTCGAGACACGCATTGAACATCGCTACGTTTATCATTGGCCGACTTTCGACCAACTGGGTGCATAATTTGCTGTGCCCGACTGTAACATGATTTACAAACATTCGTGATCAATTAACTTACATCAAATTTTATAATTTTTATTGTTTATTTATGAAACAAAGTAATGACACGACTTTAGCAAATCGAAGTGAAGAGATTTTGGTGACCACTTAACATCTAGATTTTTAGAGCTTTTGAGGAGTAGAATGAAGTGGGCGTGTATCAGTGCCGGAACGAAGTGGCGGGAAAACGGGAGAAATCCGAGAAAACCCTCCCACCAGTGACAACGTCCGGTACTATTCCCACATGCGCAAATCCTGGAACCGACCATTAAATTCATATCACCTTGATGGGAGGCGAGTTCCCTATCCACTGCGCCTACCGCACCTTATTATGCGTGTTGTGTTGGTAGGAATATTGCGTACACAAGCTGAAGACAGGAACTATATTCTGCAAGTTATACATGCAAAGACAGAGTCATTATAGACCGTATTCTGGTCACACCATTACTAAGGCAACTACATCAGGGTGTTCAAATATATTCACTGGGAAGTATCGCAGGTAATGTTATTACTAACAAGGTTGGCATACCGGCAGGGAGATATGAAGCAGCCGCCTGGCAAGAGCTTCACATTCTGCACTAACTTTACAAGATATTCCGCTCGAGCTCAATACGGTAATATACGAGGCTACTTCAGACAAACGTCACTCTTAATACACCACAAACCTTAAAAATATTGATTCGTATCCTAAACACGTAGCTTGTAACTGCAATATACGATTGCAATGTTTCAAAACATTCTATGCGGATGACTACGAGTCTGGACTAAACAGTGCGTTGAGCATGCGTACATAAGTGACACTTCAGTGTCATTTAGCATAAGTTCGTCTACTATACAAGAATTAGTTTGGGACCCCAGTTAAACGTATTTTGAGAAAATAAATCCAGTCATTATTTTTCAATAAACAAATTAAGTTTTAACGGTATTAAAATCGAAAATCATCTTTGAAACCAATACGCTGTTCTGTGGATAGCTATCGCACCATTTCAGTGCTCAGCGCGTAGCAGCATTTGATGCATCGTGTTCCTCGCTGCTGTGCAATGAAATACAAGCAGCGCGCTTAAGATACCTTATTGTTATTTGCAATTTTTATGAACTGTCTTTACCTTCTGGGATATATTAAAGGGTTAATGATACGGGTGGGCTACCTTCATACTCGAAGTATTTTCATTCTATACATTTTCCAATAGAACTTAGTGGCTAAGCTGCAATTTTAATTATAGAAAGTTTTACCGCAATATCGAAAGACATCGTCTATAATTCTGATTTGTTTGGAAAAGCTGTTTAATAAGCCACGTGGGAAGGCTCCAAAGTATGTGCCCTTTTATATATATTTAAGTCCGAATTATTATGTATGTTCATTTAAACGATAATGAGGAAGGGAGGTTTTAATAAGTCACGAGGGACCACTGGGTAGGAAAAAATTTCAACTTGAGCGTTCAACCAGTAACTTGAGATAAAATTCAAACGATCAATACGACACGACAGCGGCTTCTCGCTGAAACCCTGGATACTTGTACAGGAACAGAGTAGATGGAATTGTGCAAGTCGAACAAATATATTTAAACTCTCGACGTACGAAAAACAAGGAAGTGAATCTGAATACTAACTGTCTAAAATATTGGTTACAAAAAGGAGAAAGTAATAAATAAAAGTGAAATAAATTGCCGCGTAGCAACGTAATAAGGTCGTAGCAATTATAAATTATTAAAATAATATGTAAGATACGTAAGATTTTTTTTTAACAAACCCGCTGTCTCAAAACCTTCTAATGCCTTGCTGATATTTTTATAAAACTTATTAATCGACAAATTTTGCCACATAAATGAGCAAAACAACCTATTCCAGCTATGGTTACTTATTACAGAGTTTAACTGATTTGCGTAAGAAAACTTAATATACATTTGATGCACCAGCCAGGTGAAGATGTATCGCAGTGGCAAGATCTTCAGGGTTTGTGAAAACAATGTGAGGTGAGTGTGGAGCATCGGCGGAGCAACTGGGCGGAGGAAGCAGAAAAGCCTCGAGAGAACCCACCTTCCAACGACAACTCGGAAGGTACTCCATCAGGAATTGAGCACGATCGCTTAGTTGATAAGTGAATGGTCTAAACTCTACAACTTCAAAGTTATTTTCTTTGGAAATATTTTCCCCTGACCTAAGAATGTGGGACCTACGCACAGATGAATAGTAATAGTCAGGTTAGAATGAGAAGCTGTGATAATGTGTCAATTAATTCGTTGTCGTCACATGAAGACATGAACATTCCACTAAACATAGCTGTGGCTTAGTCTCGTGAGAAATGATGAAGCCGGATTAAAAATTTTTGAAAATATAGCGCATATGCTACGTCTCGTACGATATCTAAGGTAAACATGTCATATTTCTGGTACATGGCCCTGCGTGATCTACGAAACCAGGAACCTCGTGATTGTAAAATGCTGGCCAATATGACCAACAGTACACATGAGGCATTATTTGAAGTTATTAGGTAGTTTTAGCTGTCCGGATAGGCTGTGTGTGTGTTTTGACAGTAAATATCTTTTGAACCAGTGGACCAAATTTAATCAAACTATCGACCAATATAATACTAAAAACTTGAACTTACTTCTGTGTATTTCATTAATTCCGTTCATATTTCTAAAATGGTAACCATGTTAACATTTTTCGATCATATAATAATGCCAAGAAACCGTATTTTATAATGTAAACAAACTGATTAAACACAGTACGTACTAACGAAAGTTGACATTTATGTTTTCATTTCACGCCGTATATACAGGGTGAGTCAGGACGGAGCGTGTTAATTTTGCGTTCTGGTAGCTCACAGTAAACTATGAGCGAAAAAAGTTTCTAATTTGTCCGAAAAGTGTATAGAGTGGGAGTAATGCTACCCCGAAAATAGATTTCGAATTACAAACTAAATAATATTTTAAAAACTACCAACGATACTCTGAGCACTGTATCAACAATGACTGTTCTTCGTTCTCAGAAATTTAGTTTGTTAATATCATTGGCACATCGTTGCTCAAATATGGTACAAGGTCTTGTTTTGGCTTATAACTCTGGAACACGTCGTTGTTCTTCATGCTGTAGTACAGAACATTGACCAGGTGCAAAAGTGTAATAAAAAGGTAGTCTTGTGTAAAGTGGAGCATTTTAGAGAAAATCGCACGTAAATTTTTTGTCAATAAAGTAGAAAAAATAGTATCCCGAAATACATGTAGGCGTTGCTACTGTCTTGCAGTGCGTGTACTCAAACACATAGAAGTGACGCAATGTTGTGATTTAGATAGTTTTTTAAATAGAACAATTGTAACTCAGATGGTGTAAAAGTAGGTTACACAGCACAGTAAAGTGTTTGCATTATGTGGTTTAGAAAACTGTGGTATTAAAATAAAACCCACGAATCCATGACAATGTGTACTACGTTTTACAAAATCACATTTCCAGGCAATCCCACAGACAGTTGAACCTGTATCGCTATGCACACGAAACTACACAAGCAGACATCCCACTACTGGCATGAGTAATGTTATAAGTGATGTCACAAAATGTATTTCTTACAAACTATACAAGTATTTGGGACATACGTCATTGCAGCAAATGTTGTGTCACAGAAAACTAGAGAATACACACAATCAGACAAGTAAACAGACCAAACGACTTTGTTTGCAGCTAGCAAACAAAGGAAAACATTTAACATTTCACAAGGAATTCAGTCAGTTATAAAATTAAAATTACGCACATGAATATCCATGCATCAATAAACAAACCAAAAAAAAGTAACTTTGATCATTCTACAAAAATAATTTCGTCGGTAAGTACGAAACAATAGACAAAAAATAACTACAACAACAATTAACAGAGTAACTGTGGACAGTAAGGCAACGAAAAAAACAGACGAACACAATGTTATCCTTGCGACAAAACAAAACGCGATTTTTCGGAGACTGCAATCTGCCTCTGTCTTCACATTCACAGGAGATCTGATACAGTTCTGAGTTTATGACTTGTTTTACTTCGGTTTTAAATTTGTAACAATGTAGTTAATGGAACTGTCTTATTTGAAAGCTGTTTGGAGTCCATATTTACTACCCATTCGTCTTATTTCTTGCGAGAGGCCATGTAAATATGGTAAACCAGAGTTACCGCCGGTTTTTCGGTTGTTTGTTTATTTAGGCCTATATCTGTAATGTTTGGTTTTAGAATTAATTTTATAATATCGACGCGATAACCATTTGTCAACAGTTAAATTTTTAAGTGAACATGTTAATCTGCTACAGCTCGTTTGTGTGTGCAATTTTTTCAGCTTGGCTAGCTAATGTGCGGATTATGTCAGTCTTTGAGTTCGTAGAGCGGCTGAAGTAGAAGTGGAGATATTCAACAGCATATGTTGGTTTCCTCTACACTTTTGTGGAAATAGTTGGTTTTTCTTTCAACTGTTGATAATGTAATTACTATCGTTTTACACAAATATCAACACAATTTGTAACATCACTTACAACATTACTTACGTCAGTAATAATATGTATGTTATGTGCAGTTTCGTGTCCATAGCGATAGAGGTTGAACTGTTTGTGGAATTACCTGGAATTGGGATTTTGTAATACATAGTGAAAACATTGCAGTAAATTAGTATTACTTGCTATTATTTTTTTTAATATCACAGTTTTCCTCAAAACAAAATGGACCCGCTTTACCGTGCTATATAACCTACTTTTACACCATCTGCATTACAATTCTTCTATTAAATAAGCTATCGAAATGGAGTAGTTGGTAACATTTGATGGTTCTAGGACAATATACTTTTTCGTGTAAAAAATGTGTGCTACATAATTTTTTTCTCCGCAAAAAACTTCTTCGTCCTAGAACCGTCAGTTATTATCAGCTGTAAAGTAATTTAAAAAAAAATTTAGTAAATATCATTTGATATATCAAAAATAATTTTCTGTCAAAAGTTTTTATAAACTGTAAAATACAAAAAGAAAGTTTTTGTGATCGAAATGTATGGGCTGGTTTAACATAAATAAAACACCGTCCGAAAATGGGACGGCATCATAGAAAAAAAAAGTTATTATTTCGTAAAAAGGAAAACGAAGAACTCAAAATTTAATAACTTTTTATAAATTGTTTATTTTGAAAACGTGTTTATAACTTTTATAATTCCAATGAATTTATTTTTAAGAATAAGGATAAAAAGCCGAGAAACAAAATTAACCAAAAACATCTCATAAGTGACAGTTAAAAAATAAATTTAAAAAATAGAATTCATAAAGGTCTTCTACCATTACCTAAAAGAACTCCATGGAGAAAAAATAAAAGAGGAAAAAAAAATTAAATGTGAAATTTGTGAAAATTATTATAAACCTTTGCGTAAAAAACATTTTACACTAAAAAACAAAATAATAATATATTAAGTAAATGCGGAAAATTCCATATTCATTAAAAACAAAAAATAAATAAAGTAATTGAAAATGTGGAATCCATGATGACCTTCCGTCATCAGTAAAAATTGGTTTTAAAAAAAATATTCAGAAATTGAACCATAAACTAAACATGAAAAGGTTATGATAAAACGAGAAATTTGTGGAAGTGTTTTTGCAAAATTTTTATGGAGGAATCTAAACAAATTAAAGTCATATACGAAAAATAAATACCAATGACTTCACAAACTAATGAAGAACGAAATAAATATTTGGCTGTAATACATTGTCTTATTTGTGAAAAACCACTACTTACAATTGTACAGGGCGCTTTAGTAAAGGATTCCGTTAAAGGTCATTGCCATTTAAGGCTGTTCCAGGCGCTAGCGATAAAGATAGGGTGAAAGTGGATTTGTAGCAAACACAACCTAAGTAAGATAGAAATGTGAAATAAACGGCGAATTCAAGATATTTACGACATGATTCCGGCTACACAGGTAAAACTTTGTTTTTTGAAGACGATCTATTGTTTCCCTATTTTTTTAAGTTGTAAGAACCTCATAACTAGCAGGCTATTAGATGTACGTGATATTCGTTTCAATTGCTCGTTTTATCAAGAAAAATGCATCAGAAGTGTCCGCGAGGATATATTTGTAGCTTTGACACTGTGTAAACTGTGAGTAGAAGAAAAAATTGTCGAGGTAATTGCGGCCGGCGTGACTGGGAAGCCGTGTGGCAGACACTCATGTGGTGTCGGACGGAGACGAGTCAGCCCGCACAGGGTTGCCATATATACTGCCAGCACTCAACACGTGCGCCCTGCGCCCGCTCTGTCCGTGCGAAGTTTCTCCGCAGAAAATACGTTCTGACAAACAACAAGTCTGTGAGGAAAAAGATGGTTTGAGTTCGTGCTACAAAAAGGTCGAAATATGACAGTTTATTGAAATGATGTGTGCTAAGAAATTGTAGGTCTAATTATTGAACAGTCTCACAAAATGCAATCACTTTATTCAGTGACATTTATAATTATTCTTTTGAGTGACCATTCAAAACCTCGTCAGTCGCATATCAAATTTTATACTTTATTTTTAATCTGGTAAGACGTTTACGTAGTAGATAGGGAAAATGTTGGTAGCTGAACAGCAAATGTTTTAGAACCGATAAGAATGAATTATGTGACTTTAGAGCAGTACCGGAATATAAGAAAAGGATAAATTGGAGATCTTCGAGAAAATCCGCCGACCTGTGTCGTAGCTCGGCATGGTTCCCACATGCGAAAAACTGGAGTTCACTCGCTGGGAATCGAACCTGGATCGCCGTGGAGGGGAAATGAAGAGATTTTGGCGGCTAGTAAGCAATATAATTAAGAGCAAATGATGGTTAATGTTGTGAATATGGATCAGCGCCAGAATGTAATGGCGTAGGAAATGGGAGCTCTCCGAGGAGACCTACCGACCAACTACATCGTTCACCACGATTCCCATTACTGAAATTCCTTAGTTATCTGGCTTGCATGGGCGTAGAAACTGTGGGGGTCTGGACCCGCACTGTGGCTATAAGGACCCCGACTGGATTTAAGATGGACACCCATCACAGTTATGGGTGGCGGGAAACTTGTTTATTTAGATGTTCATTATCCACTTTGGGGAACTATATTGTTCTACTTTATGACGCTACCCACATTCAGTGTACAATGAACCCTTTTGCAGTCAAACTTTAAAACATATCACTGCTTGTTAACTGTGCATAGTTAAACATACACGTTTTTCACGACTTCATGTGCTTAATACGTGTTAACAGCTTGGTTGGAAATCAATACACAAACTGCAGCCCGCTAATTTTTTCGTATCATAGAAATAACGTGGTCGCAACTTCACCCTACCCCTTTGTCCCTGCAGTATCAGGTGACTCACCCCTCCCACCGTCCTATCGTCGTTTTAATGTCAGGAGATGTGTCAGAAGTGGTGGACAGCTACCCCGAAATCAACTTGGATTCATTAAAACTTCAATTGCCATTGTTCAGAAAACTACACACATTTTCATCTCTTGAGCAAGCTGCTAGAGAACTTAGATGTTTGATTCCTGAGGTTAGTAGAATAATTAAAATTTATTAAATGTGCCTGCTTACCTGGAACTGTGTTAAACTTAATTGTGTATCACAAGTCAAATTCATGTATTTTAATTGATATCAAAATCAAAATTGACAAATCTAGAAACAAAGTTGTGTTCTATGTCTGAATGTTCTGAAATTATATTTGTATGTAATAAATGTTTTAAAAGTACTCATCCACCCACATTTGCAATGACGTCCCATTTGGTTCAAGGTGTGCACAAACTGTTCATAAAACATGTACACATTCGGGTAAAGTGTTATTTTAAGCACAGTGATACACAGTTTCAGTAGCAGGTAAGTGGGCTCCCAAAAATTTAATCCACTACTAGATATTGGCTTACTATTTGTACAAGTAAGACTTTTCAGTGAAGTAGAACAGCTTGTCAAACTTCTTGTGAAGCTGAGAGACAGCACACTCAGAAGGTTGAAAACTTACCTTAGGTGTACTACGACCCAGAAGCGACTGAACTCCTTAATGTTATGCCCTGTGCATAAAGACCATTTGGACAAATTGAACATGAAATCAATGTGCATTGAATTTATAAAAAAAGAGTGACAAAAAGAAAAACGTGTTTGGTAAAATGGAAAATTAAAATTGCTTTTCTGGAATGTTTGTTATGTACAAACAATATTTTTATATATTAACTTAATTCAACTGTTATTATTTTTTCTGTTGATGTATGTTGCAATTGCAGTTTTTTTTGTAATTAAAAATGTTCTTTGACAATTGAGATCAGAGAAATAATGTTTGAGTCTATATGGTTATATAATCCAACAGATAATTTTTGCTTACAGTTTAGGAAATTTTCAGCATTAAAATATAATATGTGTGACTCAAAAGTAGCGGAGTAAATGCCTCTTTTTACTACATAATAATTTAATGTGACAGTGTATTTATTATTTTATTGTAAAATCTCATATAATGCCTTACAAAATGCTCCTCTTACAACTGGCAAGAAAAAAAACTACATGTCTGCATCCGAATATATGTCGAGCTTTTATTAATTAACTGAATTGTGAATAACCAACCTATTCTGTGATAATTTTGAGATATCACAGTGTGATGTCTCAATAAAGTTATGAAGTATATTGGTAAGTACTGACATGTAACATGGTGAATACCATGACTCACACTTGTAAGTACGTTATTGGCACATTCATACAAGATATGCAACAAGAAGACGCAAACGAGGAAGGATTCAAAGCGCTAAATTTGACTATACCAAAAATATATATTTAAAAACATTAAAATTTCTATTGTATCTATATTTAATATTTTAGTTCAAACCTTGCTCAAATAGCGCCATTTTGCATCCAAAAACCAAAACTTTTCCGGGGGAGAGCCCCTGGACCCCCCACTTTAAGCTTGGGTCCTAAATATCTCACTGACGGCTGGACCCCCACTGGAAAAATTTGCTTTCTACGCCCATGCTGGCTTGGTATTAAACCTGGACTGACTTTGTGGGAAGCGGGCAAAGTGACCGCTTCACCGCCGCCATTCCAAGATGAATAGTAAAATAATCGAAGAAATAAATACTTCTGTTTTGCTCTTTGAATCACATCCAAATACGTGATATATGGCCGAGACGGCGAACAGAAACAGATTACTACTGTAAGTCGCTTTTTGCTGTCAGTGGTAGTATAAACAAAGGGTTAACAACATGACTGTAAAAATAAAGAAAATGAGTCAACCGAGTGTACAAAACATTATCCCCCCCCCCCCCCGAGCGATAATGTGTGTAGTAGCAAGCACTGCCTTAGAGTGCTGGTTATCTGTGGCCTTGGTACCAACTGAACATTGGACACAATCAGTTGGCTTCACATTAAGTCTACTAATAAACGTAAAGAGCTACAGTACTCAGCACCAAACCTACGCCCAGTTTCATGATAGTAAAGAAGGTAAACTTTACAGAGTAAAACCGGACTTCGTTTATCCGTACTTTGTGTTTTTATATTTTCTTGAAAATAATAACGAATAAATACAATGAGACATTAAAAAATTAAATAACATTCCGTAGAGTATTAAACAATTACACGAAAACACCAACGTGGTCACGATATAGTAATCATTCAATGTATAAATTCAATAATATTCACGTGATTAAAAGAAACATTAAAATTAAACCGTCCAATTAGTGGTGATACACATTAACGGCTGTACAGTCGACGAAATGTGAGACAAGTTCATTATGGAGTATCACCTTGAACGAAGGGCGGGAGAAACAGAGTATCGCCGTGAAAACTTGTCAATTGAATGCATCGTCCAAGCATAATTCCCACATGCTAAAATATGACAGATTTATTCAGGTATATAACCGGAATGATACTGATAATAGATTAACACTATATCTCCTGGATCACTACGGATCCATTAATTTTTCAAGCGCGTCCTGTCAGTAATAAACTAATGGTAAAAAATTAAACGAGTAATGGAGCATCTTCTGTTTCCGATTTGTTTAACTGCATTGTCTGTATTAGTAACTCGTAAGTTCTTAAACTTTGTTTTTCCAAAAGTGCTGCCAAACGTTAACGCTGTTGAGAACCGTATGTACATTTTTTAAACATTCATAAGCTAACATATTTAGAACTTCATTCAAAGTTTTTAATGTGGCCCCAACTTAATTTTTGCAAGTATTGACATCGGCAGGCAATCATAATTTAGTCATTTATATTGAAAAATATGGTCATATTTGAACTTAGCATGAATTGTGACGTGTCCATTCATACAAGTCAACTTTTCTCGGGGATCTCTCGTTCCCCTAGCCCATTCAGAAGTTTCTCCGCTCACCAGCGCTGAAGATCTTTATGTTAAGCGCTGAACAAAATCTCTCTCACTCACTCAATAAGGTAAAAAAATAAGGGGGTGGGAATCTGACGCCAAATGTATAAACAAATAACAAAAATTAATGTAAATTAATTGTTTCTTGTTGTGCTACACCTGTTGAGGATATACAGGTAGTATCTAAATTTGCCCAACAAACTGTGGCCGGTGGAAATAACTAGTTGAAATGGTAGAGAACACTATGTGCATAAATTAAATAATACGGAAGAAACAGCGTTTGTAAAATGAATTTTAAACTTGTATTTTTACAAAATATCGGAAATTAAATAACGTAAAATAACAAAACTCTGAACATTTGTTTATCATATTGACGATCCAGTACCGGCCTTTCACGTTCAAAACACACATGAAGTTACTATTGCAGCGATAGCATTGCGAGCTCATTAACATAATCACGGCACATGTTGTTTACAGTGATGGTCAATCGTCTAATATCTGCCGAGAGCTCACAAGTACGCAGTCTAGGCTCCATACTACTGGGCCGAATTTCTAATTGTGATTTGAATGAAAACAACTGGTCCTAGACAGTTGCAGCAACAGGGCCATTTTTGTTACATATGCCATATTATTCAATAAACCTTTTTTTGTAGAGCGCATTGAAAAATATGATAATTTTTGAGAAGGAAAGATGTTGCCACTGCTCCGTCGGTTTTATCAGGAATGTATGCTTCCAGAAAAAGTAGATGGAAGAATTCCTAGAAAACGTTTTGCCAGGGAGTCTGCTAACATACTGCAAGCGAGAGAAAAAGTTAATTTAAATAAAATAAAAAGAGGAAGCTGCTAGTTTTAAATGTTTTACCTTGTTTTTTATACGTGAAGTGTCAATGAAAACCTGTTATATTTTTATTAAATACGAAAATTTTTTCTGTGATTGCAGTTCACTAATATTACTAACATGTTAAACGAAATTGCTGTCAGCAGCCGACATGTTTTGCGAGTCAATTTCTGGTGGGTAACAGACAGTGTGTTCCATTTTTGTTTCAGATCCATAATTGATAAAAACTCACATTGATTACTTCAGAATTAGCTCAGGATGAGTTAAAAGTATAACATAAAGTTAATTAATTCGCAAATCATTCGGCCATAAATGACTGCGTTTGTGTAGTTTTTTTTTTTTCAGGAAATGTGTATAGAAGTACGCAAAGAAATGCCAGCAATTAAAAATTATGTCGTTGAACAATTATTACATTGTATTTAATTCTACTTTGTTTGTTAGCTGTGTGATATTTGATAGTTAAGTTTTGCTACGTAGAAAATACCTTTTCTAGAAGGTGCATGCTGTGAGCATAAATATCATTCCTAAATGTAACAAAAGAAACTTTCAAAACCTACAGTATATACATTTAGTGTTCATAACGAGTAAATTTTTTTCCGCTCATTAAATTCTTTTTTATTTTTTACATAGGGCACATGTTGAAGTCGCCTCTCCAATTAGTGAAATTATAATTTCCCAAAAATAATTTTAATTTTAATGTCATATTTGCTACATATTTATTTGCAGTTTTCTTGTATGGATAATTTGTTTCGAAAACAAATTTCGAGCTGTTGTCTGATATTGCCTCTGTTGTTTAAAGTATTTTTGTTCCTTCCTGTTTCGTTTCCACGAGAGTAACTACTATTGAATGGTGACCAACCACGCACAGGAAAATTGAAAATGCTGTAAATACTGTAAACATATTAAAAATTTAAGTCTTTTTATATAGTGATATGTAATGTCTTCACCGACATTGTTTCAGGTGCCGAAGATTATATAGAACATTTTATAATTATGCCAAATCTGAATAAAATTATTTAAAACCAACAAAATACATTTCCCCCTAGATCTTGTTCCAGTAGTTTTGTAACTCAATGGTAACAGTACAGTAGTATTAATAATGAAATCGTAACTACAGTCATATTTATTCTTAAATGTAGGATATCATAAATGTATTGTGGTGGTAAGACTGGAATAAAATGACTATTTTTGTAAACAAATGACTGGACAACGTTGAATTCTGGAGGGCACGGGTTCGATCCCTGACTCCGGCCATCCAGACTTCAGTTATCCATGGTTTCTCGAAGTCGCTGCAGGATAATTGTCTGGGATAATTTCTTTGCAGGAGACATCGCCGATTCCTCTCCCAGCTCCTGCCATTGTACAAAGCTGTCTCATCGTCTCTAACGACCTCGCTGTCGACAAGACGTAAAGTCCAGTTACTTTACCTTCTAAACGAATGAAATAAACATTGCACAATAATACTCTCTATAGTTAACATTTCGAAACTAAACTAAAGACTTGCCTGATGACAGTCGGACATACGGAATGAATGTTTCTTGTGAAAATACACAAAAATCATAACTACAAGTAAGTACAAGTGATTTGAGAATATAGGACAGCACTTCTAAGGTACTAAGAGCCAATGACGGTAATATCGATGAATATGGAGTAGAAGCGAAACTGCAGACACGTGGCCTGAAAATGAGGGGGATAATCCGGATAAATTACCTTTCTCTATTTAAATAAAAATATGTATTACAAAACTGTTATATCCCTATAATAATAACTACTGCTAATAATTGGAAACTAGATATTTTTTATTTACAATCTCTTAGTAGCAATTTAAAATCAACAATAACATTGCCTGCTACTAGATATTACAAATAATGACCCTCCTACACGCGAGTCAAAATCCTGACAACGCTCTTGCCCAGAACAGGGTGAATAGGAGATAGCCAAGGAAGGCTGACAACCAATCGCATCCCCAGGCACGAATGCCACACAGCTAAATCCGAATGTATTATCTCCTGTGTTCGATCCGACGTTGTCGCTGCCTCCTCCCAGTACTATTGAGGCAGCACAACTGTACGTTTACAATATCAGGAATCACACACCATTTGTGTACTTTTTTGTGCAGGGAAAAATATTCACGACAATGAAATTTAGTTATTATTGCAGGGATATGCTACGTTTTGTGAAAACAAAAACAAATATAAACTTTTACGCTGTACATGTTTTAAAATAACGACTGCCTTACCTTGAGGTTCTCTGCAGTTTTATAATAAAACCTCACTATATATGCTATGATATAAGAAAAGTAATTAACTATACTGAATTGTATTATATTTGTATTCAACTACGTTTAATATTTCATTGGCTGACCTCTACTTAGCAGTTGGTTACGCGCGGGCTTATGGTGCATTCTGGGTTCGGGTCAGTGGTAAGACAGGAATGAGAATTTCAGTTGTTTTGTCAATCTGAGTTACAAAATTGAAGTGGATACCCATCTCTTATGACCGTGCTGCTGTCGACAATATGTTTATCCGGAAAAATTACTATATTTTAACTGTCTGTTTATGCCTCAATTAGAAATGTAGTAGGTAGAAAGAATTTTCTACCTGTAAACATATTACTAATTTTTAATAAGAATTTAAAAACTAATTATTTTTTAGCTAAGGAGGGGATGGAGTTACAACCACAAACTACCTCCCCCCCCCCCCCCTGGCTCGACACTTGCGACAGGTTGTACTGGCACCGGGTTTTCGAACAAATGTTACAATAATTTCACGTCTATCGAGAAGATGGAGTAAGGTTTTGTAAACGCATAAGGCCGTGTTGAGGTGTAATCTAAGATAACACAGTCGGCACCAACCACAAACACTACTCATGAAACTGGATCGCCAGAGTCATATCAATATCACCACATGCAGCCGGGCCACACGCCTCTTGTCGCGGCAACCCTGCTATCATCTGTACACTGCTGGCCAAGATATTCTACACAGCGGTACTCCACAGCAGTAGAATAGTTATCCCCGCGCTACCAACAGCAATAGCAGTGACGCTGCTGAGTCTGGGACGTCCTTAACTGCAAAATTTAGAGGAGAAGCACATTCAGATTGTAAATTAAATGATCAAAATCCAAATTTTGTACCAGTTTATATTCTGAATTTATCAGGCTATGGTACACATTTATTAATAAAATATTTTGGAAAACATGAAAATTAAATATTATTGATTTCATTTCAAGCAATGAAGATAAACATATTTCTTTCACAAAACATGTCAATGATGGAGTAAATTTAAATTTATTGATTCATTAAAGTTTATTTTTGTTTAGATTAACATTCTAAAAATCTTACGAAACAATAATTTTGAGAAAAGCCTAAATATTTTTCAGAAGTGCATCTTGAATTAGCTACAAATAGAAGGTGTTCATTCTTATGCATATATGGATTCTGTAGAAAAGGTTTAACGAAACAGAATTATCATCTAAAGAAAATATTAACAATAATTTTAATACATACAAAATATTTCTGACGAAGATTCTGAAGTTGCGCAAAAAGTTTGGAATACATTTACTTTAAAAAAATCTTGGTCAATGTACAGAATTATATATCAAATCTGATTTTTTTTTGCTGACATTTTTAGAAATTTTACAGATATTTGTTTTATAAACATATAAATTAGAACCTTGCAAGGTATTTTACACCCCCAGTATTAGCTTTGAAAGCAATGTTAAAATATACCAAAATTAAGTGTAAATTGTTAACTGATTATGATAAAATATTAATGATTGAAGAAGGAATACGGTGCAGAAATTCCCAACGTTCTCACAGACCTGCAAAAGCAAATAATAAATATATGGAAAACTGTGATTCTAAAATTGAAAATTCATTGTTATAATACATATATGTAAATCATTTATATGTTTGGGAAATGGCAAATATTTGCCATATGGAAGTTTTGATTGGGTGAATTGTAAACTCGATTATTTAAATTATTGGGAAAATATGTATTAAACGTGGAGAACAATTCAAATTACGGATATATTTTAGACGTTGATTTATAATATCGTAAATAATTACACAGTTTACATTAAAATTTACCTCTGGTTCCTGACTGTGAAAAAAACTCCAGGCCCAAAAACAGATATTTGTATACACATGTAAAACACAATATTATACGATAATGAACATTATTTTTTATATTATGTAAATATTAAACAATATTTATAATTAGGAGTGAAACTGAAAAAAGTGCATAGCATAGAGTATTAACATTCAAACAAAGAAATTTGATGAATTTATATATTGATTTAAACACACGATAGAGAATAAAAGCCAAAGATAGTTTTAAAAATATTTCTATCAATTAATGAACAATTCTGTTTTTGGAAAAACAGTGGAACATATTAGAATTAGAGTTCATACTAAATTTTTCACAAATAATAAATATTTGGGAACTTACTTGCAAAACCTAATTTTAAAGATGGAACTATATTGATTGAATCTTTACCTGCAATACACATGAATGAAGTCAAATTATATGTTTAATAAACTATTATATGTTGGAATGAGAATATCAGATTTATCAAAAACTTAAATGTACCATTTCCACTATAATATTATAAAACCAAAATATGGAGACAATACTGAATTATGTTATGCATGTACTGATTCATTAACTTGTCAAACAACATCAAATGATTGTAACGAATATATAAAAGGAAAGATTCAACATTTTGAAACTTCATATAAAGAAACAAATAATAATAGTAATATGCCAAAAGTGAACAAAAACGTTATTCGCAAATGTAAACAGCAAAAAAATAATGAAAGAATTTGTTGGCTTGAAACCAAAAATGTACGCTAGAAATGTTGAAGGTGAATTAAAAAAATATCAATAGGCATAAAAAGAGGTGTAGTTAATAATGAAATTTTAATTTGATGATTACAAAAATTGCTTATTTAAAAATAAGTGTTGTATAAAAAATTAACTGTAGAAAAAGTAAAAAAAAAAAAAAAAAATACACTTATTTTCAATTGAATCCATAAAATGAGAATTAAGTCCTGAAGATGATAAAATATATGTCCTTGAAAATAGCAATGATACACTTCTTTGGAGGAGTTATGTAACTGAAAAGGAATAATTTGATTTCATAATCAATTAATAGGAGTAACGAATTGTTACAGCCTTCAAATTTAATAGTTAATTCATTTATTTTGACAAGCGAATCGCTCCCCATCAAATTTTCACTACGCCACTACTTGACCAGAAATATTTAGGTAATAATTTTATGGTTCCTCTCTTGGTAAATCTTCATTACTATAATCTTTATCGAATTATTTCTAACATAAGAGTGATCAAACATGTAAGCATGTTTATTCTGGTCTGGAATTTATTTTCTGTTTTGTTGAAATCCAACAATTACATAATCTGGAATATCGTATTGTACTGATTTAAACACATTTTTTTACATCAAACTGAGACGAATTTGCTCCAGTTGGTACCATTTTCTCGATACATCGCCAAAAGTTAAACACTACTGGAATTTTCGGATTTTTGTATAAGTTATCTTTAATTCCATCACCAAAATTAATTTCGTATTTAAGGATTGGCCACAATATTTATATTTTCTTAATGACAACTTTGCCTGCATAGGGTGTACTATCTATTGTACCGTCCTCTTTGTATCTAGGTTGCCTGTAAACAGAATTATCAGCGTTAGAATCACGTAGGAATGTAAGTTTATAACAACTATTCTAATACATATCATTACAATCTCTGATAAATCTAAATAAATATTTCAGAGGATGCACAATAATTTCATTATGTTTATCTATTCTTAAGAAATAACATTCATTTGCGCCGCGAACGTTTGCTACACCAGATAATTATAGATCTGATAATTCTCATGCCGATGCCATGCTTCATAGTTGAAGTTATTCCAGTGTTTTCAGCAGTTTCAATAATATTTCCATACTTAGAAATGTATATTTTTGAAAATTGGAACAGAAATAAATTCTCATACAAACCAATAGTTAAATCATTAGCATAATTTACATTACTATCCCTTTGTTGCTGTCTAAATTGTTCATACACATACGCTTCAATCGGATGTGGAAATGAATCACCAATTTGTATGTCAAATTCTATTCTCTTATTGCATTCATTTAAAATTATATATTTTTGATCAGTTGGTGGAAAAACCTAACGTTAGTAGTTCTCAATTATTTTTTTTTACTCATTTATACAGAAAAAATTACAAAACAATATTATTTTGGTTTATCCTTCAATTGTGGTTATTATCAAAACCTAACCGTTTAACTAAAAATTAATCTCCTTTTTTTCCGCAAATTTGTTTCCGCTAAGTAATCCTCATCATATTTAAGTTTAAGAAGCTCTTGTTCATAATACATACCTTTAGTTGGTTCATTTTGTAATTTTTTTATTCTTTATGTTATTTGATTTATGTATAATACTTCAGTATTTGAAATATTCCAGTCGACCAATATGGTGTATATCATATTTCAAACAATTTTTTAGCTTTATTTATTCGAGCCTTGTCTCCAACAGCATATATTGGTTTATCAGCACTTTCGTTTTTACAATATACATTGACTGTAATATGGGCTTCAAAAATTGTATTTACATCAACAAGTTTCATTTTAATTTTTTTGTGAAATGTCTTATTGTAATCACTTATTAATTTTGGCAATATATTTTTAATCATTTATAGCTTCCTTGAATAGTGAACATTTTCCACATATTCTCCTTCAAAGTTACATTAAATCTCTCAATACCACTAGTTTTTTATCACTGAATGTTGAATACTGTATTTCATTGTAATCTCTTATTATTTTTTTAAATATTAAGTTATAAAGTTCTCTATCATTATCACTTCGAAGAGGCTTAAATTGACGAAACTTTAATATACTTTTAGATGTTAATGTTAAATTTTTACCAGATTTTTCTTTAACTGGTATTGCCAATGCAAATTTGGAAATAAAAATCCCAGTTAATATATACTTAAATACTTTGTTAACTTTTGAAATTGCTTTGAGTGAATCTGAATTCATTTCAACTAAATCTACACTTGAGACAATATACCAATTACTATAAACTGTAACTGTTTATTAAAATTTGTGCTGTTTCATTTAATTTGAAATAATCTAGTAGAAATATTAAAATATAAAAATAAATAAATGAAATTTATTGTGCAAGTTATGGAATTCTAAAGTGGAACTATTCGTTTCCATTAATACAAATTTAATAAATTTTAAAGGTGACCCACAGCGTCCCTTAAGATAGAGTGAAGAATACACTATTTGTTAAAAATTTGTACTATATTAATAAACTCTTAATGTGAGATAACTAATTACATTATATCAAATTATTATAATGGAGATTTTTTTGAATTTTTAAATATAATAAACTATTCTACAAAAACAAAACAGTTCCTGTTATTATAAATAAAAACAAAAAGTTTCCAGCATAACTTATACACCTACTTTCTTCAAAGTGGATGCAAATTATTCCCGAATGTTTAAATCGTTTACATACTCCAGGTATATCAAAATAGAACATTGATTTATATGTATAATACCCAATATATAATAAAGATATGCCCGTTTGCTAAATAATATGCTAGTAACCTGGAAATATATTCCTGAGATGTCTAAAATAGCCATCGTTTTCAAAATAATATAGATGGATGAACGAAATAAACAAAAGACAGGTCAGGTTTGTATGCAGTACGTGCACAAGGATTGGGGAAATTCTAAAAAACGTAGCCAAAGATATGTATTACGATTCTAAAAATAGAAGATTGCTGACATTTTAAAAATATAAAGAAAGGATAAACGAATTACACAAAAGTAAAGTCACCTTTGTATGCAGTTTACATGTGTACTAAGTTTAGTGAAATTCTAAAAATGATATTTCTTAAGATTGGGATACTATGCTAAAAGTATAAAAATTGCCACCATTTTGAAAATATGAATGCAGGATGAATAAAATACACAATATTCTAGTCAGCTTTGTATGTAGTATGTGTGTACCAAGGTTGGTGAAATACTGAAAATATTTGCTAAGATATGAAACTATCCTAAACATTTTAAAATGGCTGCCATTTG
This sequence comes from Medauroidea extradentata, assembly GCA_003012365.1. Lineage (NCBI taxonomy): Eukaryota > Metazoa > Arthropoda > Insecta > Phasmatodea > Phasmatidae > Medauroidea > Medauroidea extradentata. The sequence goes on along the minus strand of PNEQ01105318.1, from coordinate 56,465 downwards.
TAAAATATATACACAGGATGAACTAAATATACAATATTCAAGTCAGCTTTGTTTGTAGTATATGTGTACCAAGTTTGGTGACATTCTGAAAAATATTCCGTAAGATATGTGATACTATTCTAAAAATTTTAAAAGGTTGCCATTATAAAGATATGCTCACCGGATGAACGAAATACGCATAAGTCAAGTCATCCTTGTATGTAGTATGTGTGTACCACATTTGGTACAATTCTGAAAAATATTTCGTGTGATATGTGCTACTATGCTAATAAATTTAATTGCCGCCTTTTTGAAAATATCTCCACAGAATGATCGAAATACGCATAAGTCAAGTTAACTTTGTATGTAGTATATGATTGTGTATTAAGTGACGTTACGTTATGATAAATATTTCCTAAGATATGTGATTATATGCTATAAATATAATAATAACAACCGCCGTTTTGAAAATAATCCCACATGATTAACAAAATACACAAAAGTCAGGTCAGCTTTGTATGTTAGTGTATGTGTTCCTACTTTGATGGCATTCTATAGTACGGTTCGTTAAATAACTAGTTTGACCAAATTTTCAAAATGGCCACCATTTTGAAAATATGAGCAATACGTTAACAAAATAAACAAAAGTAAAGTCAGGTTTCAAAGTTCTCAGAGGGGACACAAACACACACGGACACACACATCAACACACACACACACAGACACACAGTCAGAAAAATGATCTCATAAGCCTACTTTTGTCCTTCGGAAAGTTGGCTATGTAATGAATCTTGGTTTAGTGCCAAAGATATTCCCGAAATTTTAGAACATATCTTACTCCAGAAAAGCAATATTATTTCTCATGTTAAAAATAAACGTTGTATTTATGATGAGTATTTAAGGGATCCCAGTTTGTGACATCCTTTAAATGAACAACCATAAACTATATTAATTAAATAACCGGGAGTGTACTCTTTAATGTAAAAGTAACAAATTAAACACGCAGAGAATTTCCAGGAATGTGTTACAGGTGAAATATTATCATCTGTAAGAAAATTTATGCTTTATAAATAAACTCTCGGAAAGAGAAAAATCGTCATCCCATTTTCGCTCGACGCTAATAAATGGATAAGTTTCTCGACATTAAAAGTAATAAGCTGATCTACAAAGGTAAAACAGTCAATGTAGTAATAGATCGGAATACTGAGCCATGTTTTAAAGCGAAAGATGTAGCCGAATTTTCAGACTGTAAAGATACGAAGTATTTAATTAGAAAACATGTTGATGGAGATGAAAAATCAGAACATAAAGATATTTTAAACCCTGATAATCTGCCAAGGTTGAAAGGCAATGAAAGATCAGCTAAATTTATTTATGAATTAGGATTATATTCTTTAATTTTGTCTTCTAAACAGAAAGATTTTAAAAAATAAAAATGTGTACAGGTAAAATTTTACCATTGATAAGAAAATTTGGAGAATATAAATTACAACAGCAGAAATTTTACAATATTGAGGTACCAAACAAGTAGATAGTAAAGTTATTGACACAAATGATACAAAATTTTAGAAAAAAACATTAAGGTGGACTTGTGGTCACCTATAAAAGGCAATGAAATATTACAATATGTATTAAAATATAAACTATATGAATGAACTCTTAGAGAGAAAGAGGCACTAGATATTATATTATATCAATTAGATATAATGGAAAACCTTTGAATGTTAAATATAATAAACTTTTTCTACAATGACAAAACAGTTTCTGTTATTATAGATAAGTATTATGTACCGTGGCTTAAAAATATTTATAATTATATAAATGCAATAGATTCTATAACTAAACACATAGATATAGAAGACAAAATAAGTTATAATAATATGTCTGAGTTCGCGAAATGCGACCACCAAAATATTAATGTAAAAACAATATTTATTATTGAATCTAGTTTTTATTTTCTTATTTTATGACATAAAAAGAAGAGATTAAAAATTTAAAATTTGGGGAACAAAATAAATTTTACCACATATAAGAAAATATGGTGAATATATATTAGAAAAAATTAAATTACTAATCAATTTGAAAATTATTAAAAATAAAAGTAACTGAAATTGAACAAGACGATATTGAACTTGAACTGAAAGCAAGATCTACAACAAGAAAAAAAATATATATACACAAAATTAGGTAAAATAACGGATATTCTAAAATAGAACAAAAGAACAAAATTATATAATTTAAATTGTGGGAACAAATCTGTAACAAAAAGCTAATTTTTATAAATTTGTAGGAACAATGTGTGTGTGTGTGTGTGTATGAAACAGGTGAATTTCTGATAAATTTGAATATAACTATACAAATGAATGTAAATATTATCGTAATATCGAACGTTTTTTTAAAACCTTTTAAATCCTACTGAAGAGAAGGAGATAAAGAACTGTACAATATTTATTTTGACGATACATAATATTATTTAGTTAAAGTCATTTGTATGAAAAAAAATATTTTTTTAAGTGAGTTTACACTAAATGATAATGGAGTCAGAGAAAAATTTTTTAATGATTTATAATTACCTCCTCAAAATTTAAAACCTCTAAAATAACTCAAGAAATTAAAGTTAAAGTAAATAATATGATATAAAATTAATTGTAATAGATAATTTAGGCGAAGAATATTTAAATTACATCATTCTTTAAATGTTGGTAATCTTGAAGAAAAGGATAAACATAGTCGACAAAAAATAATGGAAACAGATTTTTCCTAAAGGATAGTAAATTAGGAGAAGAAGAAATGTATGGAATACGTCAAAGGAAGGGTTAAAAAAAGTTAAGGCAAACATTAATTTTAAGTATCAATATAAATTTTCTTATATTTAAATGAAGACAGAAAAACAAGCAAGGGAAAATTTAGTAAGAAGACGACAGCTGATTGAATAGTTTAATAAATTCGAAAAACATCACAATGAAAGTTACAAAAAAAAAATTAAAAAAAAAACAATGACAGACACAATTTATATATTAGGCAAAAATAGAGAAAGTTACAGACGAGAATAAGAATTTAGTTACCACACTTATTACCGCTGTTGTGAAACTAATTTTAGATCATCTGCAAACACAGGAAGAAACATTCAAAAGACAAACAGCAAATGTTGGGAATTAAATCTTGGTAAAGATTTTTTTCAAGAACTTAATGTTATTAATGAAAAATATAGATTATGTAGACAAGGTTATAAATATTATATTAGAGATACAAAATAATTAATTCATGGTAACTATATAATTGTAAAAATAACGATTATTGTCGCGAAGGTAAATTTAGGGCATTTATTTAATTTGGTATTTTTCTTCTCTTCCATACTTGAAATTGGTGATACAGTTATTTTGGTTTGTAAATTTATAGAGTATTCAGTTTTCGGGAAGCCACTTCTTTACATTTAGCAATGTGAAAATCTAGAGGAATCTCTGTTAGTCTCTCGGGTTGCGATTTTCTTAGTTCACTGTTCTCGGAAGTCTGCAGAGGTGGTTGTCACTGCAGTGCTAGTGGATTCCATTGCGGACAGTGTCCCGGTAGTGTGTGTAGGCCGATGGCCTTGTGTTAGGTTGTATGTAGGTGAGGGGTGTGGTGGTTGAGGTATCGGTGTCACCGTCAGGTTGTGCGCTGTGGGTCCTTCTGGTACTTTCGGCGTGCGTCGGCCTTCCGGGGACACTGGACGCCTAGGTCGATACTCCCCCGCTACCCTGTCCCACATTAACAGTTGTATTAGAGCAGACGCGCGGGCGAGTTGTGTAGAACAGCACATTTCTGTCGTTCCACTCAGGAACATCGCTGACGAGTGAATGCCCTGTGTGGGACAGAGAGAGTAGATGTTGCGCCGGCATAGGATGGTGACTGCTGACTATTCCAAGGAGGTAAAGCATGGAAGGAACCAATCAATGCTTATAAATACCTGCCGGCCATTTTTGGCGAGCTTTTTTTCGTTAGACTTTTCGGATCTTTTTCGAACTTTTTGTTTTCCGGACTTTTTTGGTGCTTTTTTGACAGATGAGCGTTAAGAGCATTTTAAACATTTGAACATTTTATTGGCGAGCGTAGCGATGCCCCGATGGGGGAGGCGACGGCCTAAGGGCTCGGGCTGCCAGACGGCAGGTTTCGGCTTAATTAGTTAGTATTTTTGTTATTACTATTTATTTATTTTACATCTGATAGTCATTTAATTTTTAAATTTTTAATATGAAATAAGAAGACTTCAAATAACCCTGAGATGGAAGATACTTCGCTAGACAGGAACATCAATAACCCTGAGATGGAAGATACTTCGCTTGACAGGAACATCAAAACCATAAGAATTCTTTGTGTTTGTTATTCTTATTATTATTATTGTTCATTATTCATTTACCTAGTTTTCGTGTTCGGTTTTTGTTGTAATAGTCGCGGATACATTTACGCGTGTATTTGTTGTTGGCCAATAGAATCACAGTTTACTTAATGTTTCAGAATAATGCAATGTCCTTAAGTTTCTTTGTAATGACAGAAACTACTTTACTTCGCTGTATCTTTCCAAAATGTATTACCTGTTCACAAATATCAGAATTGATAACATTTATTTGTAAATTCATGCTTTCAAATTTTTTCCAAATTGTACACTTTTTTTTCGTTAAAGTAATAATTATTTTTGTATAACTTTTTATTTTTATCTTTTGTAATAAACACGAATTTTTTGAATTCATTCTTTTATTTCAAGTATTCGATCTGTAGTCCCCTTACCAGTAATTGACAGCCCCTTATTGCAAAACACGCAACGTAATTAAACTACTTTATTAATAGTGGATTGTATGTGACGAGGCTGACATGCACGGTACAAGATAGGAGACGCACCCCATGTGGGACGATAGCCTGTGTTCGATCCACAGTACCCCTCGCATAGAAAGTTTGCCAAGCAGTGTTATTACTTTATTTCTGTAAGTTTGTTGTGCTCTATCAAACATTAGTCATTCATGTAGCTAGGCTACAATGTGGAAGTCTTGTGTTGTTTAAGTGTTTAGGAATTTTTTTTGAAAAGAGCTACTTGTTTATTTCCCTCACAGTTCTTTCTAAGAATTACAGAGTTAATTTTGTGTTCATGGTTTGTCTCATGGTTCAGTCAATTACTTGTGATGTTTATTTGCTTTCCTCCTGGTAGTCTTGCTTAGCTGGAATTCATATATACACACATCCCCCAGTTTACTTTAATTCAACACTTTGGACGAACATGTTTGACATAACTCTATGCCCAAAGACACACATTACATTTTAAATTTTTTTACATTATTTGTTTTACTACACCCAGCCTCGTATCGTATTAATGGCTGGAATCGACGGGCATTATTACTTCGGCGGTGACCCAGCTTAGCGACAATATAAATTAACAGAAGGACTCTACAATGTACTTAAAATAAATAAAACAATTTAACTTGGAGATAAATTCTCTAATGAAGATTATGCAAATTACATAAAATTGTTTCATCAACCAACGTTGCATGTATAGGAACATATAATCCTAATAAACAAATAAATTGAAATAGAAGTTGGATAAACATTAACATATATAAACCTGTTTATGATATAATTTGAAAATATTCACACCCAAATCACAACAAAATAAAGCACAAAGGCCAACTACAGCAAGATCAGTAATACCTGGTAAAAGAATAAAAAAGAATACAAATCTTCAAAAAGAATATAATGTAAAAGAATTACTAAATAATGTAATTAATTCATCACCATTCGAAATAATGCGTCAGGATATCACTTTTTAGGTCCCGGCACTAGAATTAAAGTAATATTAGAAATAAATTACAAACCAATAAATCATTTAGACGCTGCAGCTATGGAACATGATAAAGTTTATCATCATCATAAAGATTTAGCTGAAAGGCATGTTGCTGATAATGAATTAGAAAATAAAGGTTTTAAAAGAGTATTTGCTCCAGATGCATATTTAAATGAAAGATTATGGGTTGTTGCGACAGGATCAGGTATGCATATGAAATGTAAACTTGGTTGGGGAATAAAAATAAACAATTAAAAATGTTTTTATGTAAATGAGAGTATAAAATATTGTATTTCAACTGTCTGCTGATGAGTTTAAAATTTAATTACAGATTCTTTTTTAACAGAAGAACAACTTAATAAGAAAAATAATCAGCAAAAAAATGGCAAAGGAATATATCTCACCATATTTATACCACAGCTTTAGAAATAATCGAAATAAATAAAAAGTGATAATGATTTAACTGTTCATAAAGGAGGATTTTTACCATTGATTTCAGCTGCATTAGGCACACTGGGAACATTAGCTGGTGTTGCTTCACCACATGTTACAACTGTAATTAATGCCAAAAAGAAGGATCAAGAATTAGCAGAACAACGTAGGCGCAATTTGGTAACGGAAAACTAGGAAAAGGTATAAAATATTTGGAAATATATATATAATTCCACTTAGTAATTTTTATATTAAAAATTAAGTATTCAACATTTCCGAAGTGTATTTATAATTAATGAATTACCAAAATTACCTTTTAAAAAGAATGTGGAATAGTTAATTTATATGTTTTTAAACCTCTGGAACACATTGGGTTTGTTATTGGAAATAACATAATAATATTATTTTTTATTCTTTTGGAGGCAATCCACTTTGTTAATTAGTTGAATGCCTTAATTGGGAAATATCTTGTAATAATGATGGAAAGCCAAATTTTTATGATGTTATTTGTGGCCATTTATGTGTAATTGTACTAGACCATTTATCCTACAAGTATAAAAATTAAAAAAAAAATTTTTACTAAAATAGTGGATATATTTGGAAACGTATTTGTGAAATCATGACTTGAACATATGAGTAGTATTATTGAGGAAATATCTTACAATTAAACGAAGCAAAAATTTAATTTGGTGTAGAAATAAATTATAAATTACAAAATTTAGTCCCATCAGTTAAAATCTAAAAATAAAATTATTGACTTGAGCCAATCATAAAAAGTTTTAAAGCTGAAAAAGTAATTAGAATCAATTAGTTATTTCAAACGTTGAAACATGGGAAAATATTTAAATTATTTAGAAAATTCTTTTAACAAAAAAGGCAGTAAATTCAAGTGTTTCAGATTTAATTTCAAAATATGATTGTTTTACTTTAAAAATTATCGTTGACGAAATAATTTCAATGGTTAATAAAATTATTTAAGATTTACATATTCACTCAAAAAAATTTTGGTTTACCTGAAAGTTATATTAGTGTTAAAAAAATCATAGATTTGTATCAGTTAATGATCCAATTGATTATAAAGATGCTGTTTATAAACTATTTTAGGTAAAGAATTATTTGATAAATAACACGATATCAAAACTAATAGTTGATACAGAAATAAGTGATAAATTGCAAATTTTTATCAGTCGTTTTTTAATTATTGTGCTACACTAATAAATATGAAAACTACAAATATTACAAATTATTTTAAGAAGGAAATAGAAGATAAGAAGCAAAATTTGAGCTTATCATTTAACTTAAAACCAGATGATATAAATACTAAATTACAAACATACGATACACTCGTAAGTTACGATTATTTTCAAAGGAATACTATTGACATTATTCATTTGTTTGAAATATACAATGCAAGAAATGACATTATTTTAGATAATTACCAACCTAGGGATGAAAAAGTAAAACTAACAAAAATAAAACCATAAATTTATAAATAACTGATGCAGGTATATCATAATAGATATGATTTAGAGTTAGTTGCTAGCGAAGATCATTAATTTTTTATGTGTTACCTGATGATAAAATATATTTTAAAAGCCCAATACCTTACATCACAGTAGTAGACCTCACAATTATATTTATTGAAATGGTAATGGTATACAGATATTTTAAAGGATATAACATAAATAATTATATAAATAAATAATGGTTATATTTGGAAATGCATTAAAAAAGTGTTTCGTTGAAGAACAAACTAAACAATTCGAATCAAATCATTAGAGTAATGCTGCTGTTGATACCCCCGATTTCGTTAATAGCTCAGAGTTCGATGATTAAAAAAAACATTAACAAAAAGTAAGATATCATTGGATAAAATTTTCCTTCCATACTTAGAAGTAGAGAACAATGTACATTTTGAAGACAAAAGGCTAAGATATGTGGCTTATCCAATGGCTCCCAATGATGCCGTTCATTTAGAGTATTATTAATCCAGCAGAATACATATTATTCATTTAGTCAGAAAATACAGTGCAAAAAAAATTTGTCTAGATAAAAATCAAACAGAATACGTTATTATGATGGATGAAACAATAAATAATATAACAACATACAATGAAGATTACATACAAATTATCCAATTGTGCCATAACTTAACAAAAATTGATTTGGTTAAGCCATTTGACGTAAAGTTGCACGTTAATCATTTCTTAAGATTCCAATAGTAAAATTTTATAAATATCATTAAACATTTAAAAGTACTTAAGTTTTACTACGGTATTTGCCGTCGTTGAACTTACATGTCGTATCTATAGTAATAAAACCGTAGCCTTTATCCCAGCATTTTGAACACACTTCTCAAAATTTTTCAAATGACTTATCGCCACCAACAAAATCGCTACGAATATGTTTAAGGATCGTATCATCTTATCAAAATATGCAAATATAATTAGTGTAATCTCTTATTTGTTGATTCGGAACGTTTCAGTAACTTTGAACTAAATTAAAATAGTAAATAATGTCTGCAACGAGTAAAATATTTTATTTTATCTATATTTGCTATCTAGTATATTATCATCAAAAACAACTACTGAATCGTTTCATTATTCATCAACATCAATCACTTCCTTATATGTAGAGAATGTTATGCTACTGGTTCATTAATTAATTTAATTGCTTATTCGATATATTTTAATAAAGCAATATATTTTAGTTGATTTTATCTTCTTGAACATTCATATATAGTACCAAAATTCATCCTTCTTGGGGAATATATAAAATTATCTGTCATAATAGTGGCTACCACAATTAAATGCACCCGAAATAATGCAACGAATGTTTTCAGGTAACAATATGCCACGGCATTTAGTTGAAATATTATTTTCGGATATTCTTATTTTTATATTCCATTCTATCTCTCTAGGATAAGTATTCATATAAATTATTATAAATATTTTTCTATATATATCAGTAAAATATCTTAGTTATTAGACAAGAATTCGGTCTTTAAAAATCAGTCTTTAGAAACAGAAGGACACTCGGTGGCATTAATTGAATTAAATATACTTATTTGGTACTAAACAATACATTGGAAAATAACAAGCTCTCTTATATAGATCCAAATGGGATAGAAAATGTAGTAAAAATACCAACTGATCAATGTAATTTGATAAACATGTTAAAATTATACGAACGATACCTCCATTTTAAAATGATAAAAATATTGTTGAAGAGGGTAAAATTAAGAACAGAAGAAAAACAAAATGCATTTTCGATCTGCTGTTCAATAAATCGGATCCAATTGGTGAAATATTGGGTTTTACAAAATGAGAAAGTAGGAAAAATCAGTGGCATTTCGTTGATGTTAAACCAAAATTTACTCCATTTTAAACTATAAATGTGGATTCTAATTTAGCAAATAGTATGATTCTAAAACATGATGAATATAATCACAGAAATCTAGTATTATTGCTTAACTAAACTGAGAGCATCATTAGGTGAAACAATTTATTATGAGTCGCATTATGTTTCATTATTCCCAATGCAAACAGATAAGGTGAAAAATATTGTGTTAGAAATTAGAGATAAGGAGAAAATATTAACTGACTTCAGTTCTGCTGAAATAACAGCAATACTAGAAATGAAACGAAAAGAACATACTATAATGAATGTAATAATTTACTTTGATGAAATGGCCGCTATTCGTTGCAGGAAAACAGTTTTATTCTATACGAGTTTCCGCAGGATGTCTCTCTAAGATAACATACGTCGCATCGTGGCATTGTCGCCAGATTTTACGCGAATGCACATCTTTCTTACTTCGAACGATTCGTTCATAGCGTAGAATTGGCGACGAGCAAGTGTTTACATTTCCAGAGATGTTTTCGCTTGCATTATTGAAAAATAAGTTTGTTTTTTATTTATTTCTGTAAAACTGAAAATTAAAATGTATGAAATAAAAAAATAACATTTTGGCTACTACTAAAGTAATTTGTAAAATCTATTACTTTAAGTATAGTTAAATACTAATGGTATACATTTTTATTCGAAGTATGTGCACAACTTATTTTACATACATTAACTAGGATAATAGTCCATAGGCAGTGGTTCCTGTACAGGAGCGATCATAATGTACCGGTCAAATCTGTCTGTAGATAATGATGTTGATATTTCCCGAAATATCTCCACCGTAAGTGTGTCAAATGTCGATTCGCTCCTGTAATGAAAAATGACTCGATCAAGCCAATTCTATGGGTGCAACACATGAGTGGAATGGCTAAAGGACCAATTAAAGGAAATAGAAGCAGATATTTTGTATTTTTTTAGTTCTACTGAAATATTAAATATTTGTTTTATATTTGTAAGCTAAATAAAAATGGTTAACATTTCCATACAAGGTAAATGAAAGATTTAGAAAAAAATCGTCAAATTTATTATATCGAAATGGAAATGTGTACATTAACTGTGCTGTACTCGAATCGCATCCTATGATCGCTCTATTTGATGAAGTCAAATATTCAACCAGCATAAAAATTTATGAAATGTTATTATTATTTAAATTTATAAAATGAAACAGGTGTTGGAAATTTTAGATGGGCACTAAATTAATTATAGTTTTCAATTTTGTAAATGGTTTTGGTCATGAAGTAAAAGTTTATTTTAATATCAGAAAAGCAGTTGAAAATGGAGACTTGAAGTGAAGTAAAATTTGAATTATTTGACATGGAATCATTTCATGGATTTGTTGTTTTAAATCCGTACGAAAATAATCACCATTTTGAAACAGAACTTTGTAATAGAAATAGTCATTGGACATTCAAGTTTATAGAAAAACTATTCTTTTTTAGATAGTTTAGAAATTTAGCAATTATTTAAGATATTTTACATCTGAAACACACACTTAAACATGGAATTAAAGTTCTCAAAGCCATTATTAAAGCAGCTATCAAGTTTTCGAATGTATTTCTTTAATCATCCGTGGTACTCATTATGTTATATTTGTAGAAAAAGAAATCAATGGAAAAATAATTATTTTTATTCCAATTTCTTGCTCTATGATTTCTACTCCTTAAGTAACCAACGACTAGGCGCATATTATAATAAATTTCACTAGTTTCAAATTAAATTTGTATTTTTCGCGAGGGTTTTCTTTTTGCAATAATATTTTTTGAATATTTTAATATTGTCTAAATGTTATGTAAATATTTTGGGGGAAGGCATTTATGTATTTTAGTTCTTAAGTGACCTAATATTAAAGATGGCTCTTAATATTTTTAGGTTATGTATTTGATACATCGTTCTTTAACTTTCAGATTATTGTTCTCTTTTATGAACAAATATTATTCTAATTTATATTAATTCCAATCATTAGACAATTCTTATATTTTTAATTTTTACATTTATTATTGTATTTATTCTTACAGGAAAAATTTTCATCAGAAATTTTATTGTGATGAAAAAATAAATTGTACTAAAAATTTAATATGAAACATCTTAGTATTAATAAAATAAATCGAATTCTTTTTAAAATTCTAACTGACTTAAATTGCTTTCCAGGACCACAACAGTTAATTCCTTTATATATAATATTTATAAATTCACTATTAACGTCACCTTAACTTTATTATTGAATTTTTGAACATACCTATCTGGTAAAATACATACTGTCTGCCATTTCTAATATAACTCGATGACCAAATTTTGGGTCTATTATTTTAGCTTTGTTTATTAAATATGGTTTTTGGTTTTCCTATAGCAAGTTCGGAAATATTTGTAATTTATTTTTTCCTGTTTAGTATATTCAATGATACTTCCATTACTGTTTCTCGAGTTTTTTGGTCTGCATTTATAAAGAGAAAGTTTCATTAGATTAAAAAAAATACTAATTTTCAAAATAAATAATTTTTAAAAATTTTATTGAAAATTTTGGAGCTCTTCGGTTTCCTTATAAAAAACTAATAATATTTTTTTTTTCATAATACCATCCCGTTTTCGGAGGGTGTCATATGTATGTAAAACTAGCCCATACATTTTGAACATAAGAAATTAAATTTTATATTTTAGAATTTTTTGAAAAATAGTAGACAGAAAATATATTTACAAATAATAAACTATACTTACTGTAAACTATTTTTTTTAAATTTACTTTAGAAAATAAAATGTTTGATGGTTATAGGATGAAGAAGTTTTTTGGAAGAAAAAAGCTTTTGATACAATTATTTTACACGAAAAAGTACTTTGTCCTAGAACCGTCTAATGTTATCTACTAAATCGCATCATTGTGCTACGCCTAATTATTTGGTTACCCGCTTACCACGACAGTCGAAATGACCTCACATGTTTCAGGCGGTAAATTATTTTGTGTATTAGTTGCCAGCAATTTTACATACAATTTTCTCGAAAATGGTTCTCGAGAACTTTTCGACCAGACTACATTTTTATAACACTTTTGCACCTGGTCAATGTTCTGTAGTACAACAAGAACGACAATGACGTGCTCCAGAGTTACAAGCAGGACCTTATAATCCATTTAAACCGGTGATACTAACAAACTAAATTTATGAGAATAAAGTACAGCCATTATTAATGCTGTTCCCAGCTTATCGTTTTTTGATGTAACGAATATTTTGAGATCTAAATTAATTGGTAAGCAAACCTTAGACTTAGGGGAGAGAGGGGCGGGCCGATATCTTGGGAAATTTCTTGCAAAACTCGCACAACCTTTAGTAATTACAATTCGCCACAGCTGCACATAGCGCCTACGTACCTCTTGGCGAGATTGCTGCCCAAGTTAGTTCTCGCGGCGCGGAAGATAGATGGCAGCAGAATCGATAAGGATAAAGGCAGCCATGTTAATTACACCTGACAGCTCGTTGTTGGCGCTCCGAGAAGGGCAATCCGCCGAGTATAGACACGTACTTTACATGAGCTTCGCTTCATTCAACCTCAGTTCTGTGTGAGCGGTGTAGTGCAGTGCAGTGTAGCTACACCAGATGTATGTACTGCTGTTGCCACACCAGCAAATCCGAATGGAACTATTTTTTTTATAACAGACACCTCCACTGCGCAGGAATGCAGAAATTTTCGATTTGCGTATTTTTATAATTTTTATTATAGATCAACAAAATTAGTTATTTTTATTTCTACTTTCAGAATTTTAATTTTAATTATAATGGGAATTTGTAGATTGTATTCATTGCTCATAATAAATATATACACACGTCATTAACTGCTTCAGAAAATTTTAGTTTTGAAGTTAATTTAAATATGTAACTTACGAAAAATTTAAACTGTACAGCTGCACTGTATTAAATTGCTAATATATGTAAACCGCTAGTGAAAATATTGGTACGAGCCTTCACCATACATTAAGACTCCTTAGTAGGCCTAACTTTTGCTGCATTAAACTATGTTACTTTAAATGAAGCTGTCCATTATATGAAGTCACATCTTGATGAATTAAACTTATTTTGTACTATGCAACTACATCGGATTTAATAAAGTGAAATTATACCGGCTTAGTTACGGATGTACAATATCTATGAACAGGAAACTTTTATGTCAGCGCAGTGACATATAGTTTCAATCTTTTCACATTAATTGGCTTTTTGAATAAACAATCAAACGTAGAGTCATTGGATTGGTTTACATACACGGCATATAAATTTACGAGGAAGTAGTGAGTATTTAAAATATTAAAGTAGAAGTGGCTTTGTAAATAATAAATAAGCCTGCATGCAATATATACAATGACTCATTAGCAACGCTTTATTATCAGAATTTTAGAAATTTTTAAGTATATTTGATCCTTTCGTGGATTCAAATAAAACGGTATACGTTGAAACCATAAAACAAGCTTAATTTTTTAACTTAATTGTAGAAGTTCACCAGTAAATATCGTGAAATGCAAATTAAAAATAAAAAGTCACAATTGTATAAGGAGGGCCAAGTTCTTCTTAAAGTCATAGTTACACATTGTAGCCTATAATTTTAGAGCACACGTTTTTATAATTTTTTAAAAACAGTACATATCTCAGAAAATATTTATCATATTATTAAAATAGCGGTAATTTTAATAATTTTTGCTGACACAAGTTTTCTGAGGAAATATTTGTTCTCTAATTTCATTAACCTTGGTCCACGTAATATTACCGTGCTTTGTATGTTGACGTAACTTTTATGTTTTTGTTCAATCAAGGATTATATTTTTATCCAAAGGAAAATTATTTGAACATGTTTAACTATCGCTTCAGATATCTTAAACCATTAGGCCCTATTATTTTTAGGAATTCATCAAACTCTGTAAACATTAAGTACTAAAAACATTAAATAATCTTTCGTGTTATGTCCAAATAATCAAAATTATTACAAATTATTTTCTTAAGAGATTATATACTTGAAGAACTATTTTTCAGAATTTTATCAATCAAGTTATACGTATAGAAGTCTACTTTGTAAGGAAAATTTACTTTTATAAACTTTTTCATGCAATTGAAATAGTGGCTTATTGAAATATAATTGACCCCATTAAATGTTTGAGGAACAATTTTTCGGAATTTTCTCTAACTTGGTACACATAGTAAGGTAGCTTCATTTTTATGTTCACTCCGTGTTAAAATTTTACATTTGCAGAAATTCGAAATTTTTACAAGATATGAGAAGACCTGTGTTACCTTTAACTAAACTCAGTTTATATGAAGCACAGATACTTCAATTTAGCATTTTACGTTTTGTGCACTGTCATACTGTTTTATTGCCTCATAAATAATAGGTTTTCTGTCAATGGCAAGGATTACGTTTTAAATTTCTCAAACACTTGGAAATTATTTGAAAACATAAATAATGTAGCGTTCTGAAAAAAGTAAAGCTATGCCGAGACGGCTCAGATCACTGCACGATAAATAACAAATGATATTCTGGCATGTTATACACTGCCATTAGCTTGTGAAGTCCAGCAGCAAATAGGCCTAGTAATGATCCTATCCAACACGCCGGAACATTTTTGCTTTACGTAAAAACAGCAAATCCAAGTTGGACATCAGGTAAGAGGGAAGGTCGCTAGTAATTTCACGGTTCAGAAGGAACGTAATTAATTAACGATGCTGCCTCGCTGTCTGTAGCGTTCTACAAAAAAAAATACGGTCCGGACGAATTATACCCGGACACGGACGAAGAAATAACTCACTTCGGCAAGAGCTCGCGTTCACTAGTTAAAAGATAAAATACTGTGGGATAGAAAGTATTGAGACACCATATTTTTGAAAAAAAAAAAGTCAAGTGTGACTCGCCTGTATCAATGTTGAAGAATTAAGAGAAAAAAATCATATCTCTACCTTCACAGTGCTCGTGCGGTGGTACGTTTACAACCAAAAGTGGCTGGAAAGAAAATAATTTTAATTTTGTGTGTGTACGAAACACCGATCTAACAAATAAACGTATTTTAATTTTCACGTGTAATCGCATGTTACAGTAAGAAGTATTAAGTTTTATACTAATGCAGATGCTACAAACTATTAATAAATATAAAATAATTTAGGTGAAAAATTCAAATCTCCAATAAACTTTCCACACTGAAACAAAGGAAGTTTTTGCTCTCCTTTTTAACATTTTATATTTGATTAAAATTTTATATTATTTCAAAAATAAAGTAGTATGAAAACGATTTTCCGTATTCATAACGTAACAGTTTTACTAGAACTGTTACATAATACAATACAGCTATAAGCATTGTTTTACGTTTTATTTTATCAGGGAGCGAATTAAATACTTCCTTCACATGTGCTTACAGAAAAACGAAAAATCTTAAAGAAAGTATTTGTGCCCAGATAATTGTAACTTAATGGCTTGATTGAACGGTGCTTGGTTATTTGTAAAAGAACAGATTTCTTCCCTAAACACTTCAAATTGGGTTCTTTGACATAAATCACAATATTTAGGGTGTGTAGGTATATGTGTGTATTTTTGAATGCATATATATATATATATATATATATATATATATATATATATATATATATATGTGTGTGTGTGTGTGTATAGCCGCAATGTGGACACTGGATGAATCCCACTTAAATGGCACAATGGCCACTCGATCTCAGTATGAAACATTAAGTGGCGTGTTGGTACCAGTATCACCCGACAGGAAGCGCTGAGCATACGGGAAAGATGGTTTTGTGTTGAATAGTGTTGAGCGTCTAAGTTTCGTGTCGCGGAAATTTGCGTAATGTTTGTAGTTTTTAATAATTTTAATTATCTGTATACGTATATGTATAAGTAGTGGCCACTAAGTTTACTTCAACGCAGCATGTGCGTTATTGTTGTAGGTGTCTCGGTTTAGTTGGGGTAAGCATCCCAAACAACAAACATCAACTGGCCCACTTGTGCAAATCTGATTGTAGTAAGCAGCCCACAGGCAGTAAACATTCGGCATGCACCCGCGGCCACATGTGGCATACAAGATGCATAGTGAAATACCCCACACATTCACCGCAAGTGTACCGCAAGCAATATTATTATACTCACGTGCTTGTGGGTTAGTTTGGTAAGCCTGCTTGCGGAACGTATATTGAAATATGTCAGTCTTTTTAAACTAAGGTGCCCACATTAAAATTACTTCAGTAAAACTACAAGCATATTTACTGACATGGCCAGATTAACAACCATTCCAGAAAAAGCAGACGATCATAGTAGCGAACGTTGGCCGCATCTGCTAACAGTTGGCCAACTGAAAAATTATTGTATTTGCTTCTAGGGATGTGTGTATGTCGATGTATAAAACCTCAGTATGAGCATGCCGGATGCGCATATAAGGTGCGCAGTGTCCATATTATGTACAAGGTGCCCATTAAAAGGAACAAACACCCATGACGACAAACCGTAAGAAATTTTCAACAGGGATAAAGAAGGTGTACAACTGAATCTGCAGAAGTCACCAAGAATATCAGCAAAGAAGGAAAACTAAATGAATGCCAAACGTTGCTCCCGACCAGGCGGAAAGTGTGCCCGTGATCACTTGCGCTAATGTGTCGGGGCTAAGGGAAGCAGAATGATTGTGGGTGGCGTAAACAGGATTGACTCGGATAACACCGGTAGTGATGGAAGTAACAGTATCACTTTACCAAATTTTGATTCATCGCTACGATCACTTGAGTCAGAAGTTTATAATGCTGACGTAAATCGACCTCCTGAACCCAACAGAAAGTTAGCGCATATTTTGAAAACACTGAAAGACGGCCACTATTCGAGACAAAATGTCGCTAGACGTCCATAAAAAAAACTGTCAAGATTCATAGGACTTTTTTCCCGAACAAAATGAAACTGGCGAAAAAAAGACGAAAAAAAAATCTCTGATCTTTCATACAAAAATTGTTTTCTGTGCGATAAATTAACGCGAGTGTAGCATAGACGTTGTCGTCCTGGCTCTATCCCTCATGCAAGAAAACAGCGAGGTTAACACACCACGACACAAGATAAATATTGGTTTCGTAAGGTGCAGGCCTGCAACTTGGTTCCTTATGAAGATTATACAATGTTATGTCATGTATAAATTTAACAGGTTTAGTGAAATGTGATTTGAATTTGACTTAAAATATTTTTTGGTTACTTTATCGTAGTAAACAAAAGAAAATATTTGAGTGCTAGGGAAATAATTATTTTGAGAACACAATTATTAATAAAAAGTAATTAAAATTTTAATTGAATGTTGGTGCACTGCGTAATGAACTGTATATGCCACAAACATAATTATTCTTATTTCTGTAGGGCAGGTGCGCCTTTCAGGGTTCCATCGCTTTAAAGTGGTGGTTGAAACATTTAAACCTAAACACGTATGTATTGTGTCGTTTGTTTCCGAAAGTGTATCTAGTTTCTTTACGTTAGTTGATTGCTCTCATTTTCGTGTCAGGTTTAAATAGTAATGAATGTTTCCTACCCTACAGAAAGTACAAATAGAAATAAATGCGTACTTGCACAAATAACGTTTTCAAGGTGCACTAAAACTACATTTAGAATAATTATCTTACTTGTAATTTAGTACAAATAAACATCACTACCCAGACATGTTATGTGTCTGGATACTTTTTATTATTATCTCGTTATATGGTACAATTCATAATTGGATTAAGTAATTCAGAAACCTGGAATTTTGACGCTTGTGAACAGCACTTATGTCAGTACATTTCTGAAATTTTCGACAACCAGCACCTACCATACTTCGGGTGAGTGAAGATATGTTGGTGAACACTTATGGGGGGAGGGGGTGACATGATGTGAGTACAGAGCAGCGCTGGAATGAAGCGGCAGGGGAAACGGGAGATCCCTGAGAAAACCCGCCGACCAGCAGTATCGTTCGGCAAGATTGCCACATGCGATAATCGGTGAAGAGACAGCCGGGAATCGTGCTTGGTGATAGGCGAGTTCTCTAGTCGCTGTACCGACCTTGGCTGCTGTAGACACACGCACACATTAATAAAACATTTAATAATTTGTTCTCTTTTTGTCAGAAGTTGGGATTGAAAGTGAATAAAACAAGCACTAGAAATATGTTAGTCAACATTCGTACTGAAACAGAATATTTTTTCTCATTTGTATGTTATTAATTTTAGTATTTCCGACCAAAAGTAACTATTTATTATTACTGAATTCTTGATTTTTTTAAATGTTTTAAGTCCCAGGCACAGAGTCGAGTACATAGCTCATAACAACATTGCTGAAAGTTTAATGCGATATTTGTTGCCTGTACTTTGTAACAGTCAGACAGGCGGAAGTGATTACTTGCACTATAGCTTCGCAGCCAATTTTCCGGAAGTCAGGGCTTCGCCGACGATAGCGGTCATTAATCACCAGCTTCCTTTCACACTGTTGACACCTCATGTGCTGTTACATCAGCCTATACTCTAGCTGAATGTTGCTCATACTTGATGCATTTTCCAACACAAGTGATTTAATTCACTAAGGTACTTAATTAGTCCGTAGTTATTAGAGTATACATAAACCTTTCGTGGAAGTTCGCTAAACATCGTACGAGAAGTGATTCATTGCAGTTGTATTCACTGTAAAAGCCGTAGCTGTCTATATTAGAGGTCTAGTAATCACCAAAGTCGCTCTCTGCCACGGCTGACAAGCATTGTGTTAGCATCAGTCGTATGTTTCCTATTTAACAAACGTACAGTTCTTTCTTTTTTTTCAACTGCGTAGGAATGTTGGCAGACTAGAATGATTTGTTTTGAACTTAACTTTTTATACTATTCAGGAAGATGGACTCCCACCAGGGCAATCTGGGTTAGATTCTCAGCGGTTTTGCATAGAATATTAAACAATGACCTTTGCTGTTCGATACGCTTCAAGTATTCCGCATAATGGCCCAAGAACGTACCAGTGTATATTACGAGACTAATTTTTTCAAAGTGCGTGGCCTAATTAATCCTAATAGTTAAAATAGTTCACGTACAAAAAAAAATTAAATTACAACATATTACCGCGCATGTAAATTTTCAGAGTGATTTTTTGTGAACTGAACTCTTTTTTTTTCTCTTACTTGTGTTAACAGTGAGGAGGCATGGTTTGGTTAGTTTGCAATGAACAAACGACGTCGCACGTGGCTCGCTGACCACAAGTAGAAAGTGGCGTTATTGCCGCGAGTCAGACACCTCCTCTGGCAAGTGGACAGATTTACGCCGGGCAACCAGGGTCCTTAATGGATGAGATATGGTGTGCTGTTGGCGTGACTGGCTTACTGGCCACATCAGTGTCTACCTCAGCAGTCGAGTTCACACGAGGCATTGATGGACGCCATGTTCGATGAGTCTGATGGGAAACTCTGAGATATAGTGTAGAGTACGACAGCCCTCTTTCTTGGGCTGGTGTGCCGATATGAAGAGTTAAACCGTGCGCGAATATAGTGGGTGACTGTGGTAGACGAAGTGCTCTAAAATATTCGCCTCCATGAATAGCACTAAAACACACAAAGCACAGCCTAGACCTTAGACCGTGACACAATGTTAAACAAAGCTGGGAAAAACGCTAGTTCCATTACAAAAAAGTAACAGAGAAAAATATTTTTTTTAAAATAGAAAATGTAGGATAAAACAATATATGTTGGATATATTGGACCACTTTTCATTTGATGCGTGTTGATTAAAAAACTAAATAAATAATACACGGTTATTTTTAAACAATTCTCGTAATGGGACAGGTTACAAATCAAAGAATTATTTTTGAAATACGCTATTACAGCAAATATTATATCACATAAAACCAGATTATACACGCAGACAAACAGACAAGTATAAAACCAACTGGATTTTGTTGGCGACTTGCAAACCACAGAAAACGTGCAATTTCGCAAGGAATTCAGTCTATGAGTTCCATAAGATAAATCAAGACATTAAATCGTCACAAATACACACACAGGCATAGGAAATCAACCAAGAAATGTTGGTGTATTTTTAACAACAAAATATATTATTTTCTAAACATAATTTCACAAAACAATTACGATTTAACCTATTGTCACGCCAAACTAAGTCGGTAATGTGTTTTCGCAGATCATTAAATGTGATATACTTGTCACAGCTGGTCCCTGCTTTGATAAACAACTTACATGCCGAATACATAAAACTTACATCAGCTCCATTGTAGTTGAAAATTTTATATTATGCCTCAAAAAAATTTATTGCGTTGCAGAATGTGTCATATTCTTATGTACTTTTTTTATTATAGTGCATTACTTGTCAGAGCACTGAATGCGTTACGCGGCTGGATAACATAAATGGCTACTTATTTGCTCCAATTTGTGTTTCCATTAATATTTACCTTCACGGGTAACAACGCTATGACAAAGAAACTTCATACGTTCTCTGATCCTATCATAGGAGTAAAGTTACTTACATGTTGTTATCTGTTTCAATGATGTCACGTGACACTACGTTCCTTCCTGTCTAAGTATAGTATCAGCGTTAAGTGTGTAAACATCGGCTCCTACTTGGTTTCCTGCTTTCCAGAGCAACAACGTGAGCATTTGTTTTCATTTCCTCACTCTTCCACAGCAGCGAGCTTAGAGGTGGACCAGCATTCATGTACGTGCCGCTTAGTTGTAATTCCAGTCCTTTGCAAAATAAAAAGATCCTTATGCATTTGTAATCCAGCTAAATATCAAAAGATTGAACCCGACTACAGCGTAAAGTAAGTATTTATCGTAACAGTTCTTATTGTTTCTTCGATATCGTTTAATCTACACGTACTGAATAGGGTGAAATATTATATCAAGAATTTTGGTATTCCTGCTGCTTCTCTTACTACATATCAGGTTTTGGTCCAAGTTTCAACAGTCGATTTTTGTCATTGTTAAATCTCATGGCATATACAATACACGTGAATTAAATTATTTAAGTTGGGCAACGTTTAACTCAGATAACAACAGGTTTCCGCATGTTCTTCACATCGTCAAAATATGTTACTCTTTTTTTCCTTTATTGTTGTCTGCTCTTACAGTACTCGCACCATCAGATTATGTTCTTGTTGCATACGATACCAGTTAACCTAAAATTGTGTCCACCCGAAGTAATTCTAAAATGACAATTAAATAAAAATAAACCAAATTAGGACGTCTCAAATATTTACTAGTTTCTTAAATATATATCCATCACCACTCACAGCCTTCAGTAGTAATACACAGTGTGAAAATACAGGCGCAAAAATTAAAACAGACAATTCTGTGAGTCGTGTATTGTTTACACTGTACCATAAAACATCAATTAAGTGCAGGCACAAATATAATACGATATTCGGTATACATACCAAGAAGTTACCAGCATAACTAATAAGCCTACTTTCCCCAAAGTGGGTGCAAATTAACCTCGAAAACTAAAATTGTTTACGTAATCTAGGAATATCAAATTATACTATCGATTAAGACGTATGATACACGATATTTACTAAATATAAGTCAGCTTACTAAGTAACATGCGAGGAGCTATTTTACTAAATAAGGCAAAAGTGTATTTGAGATTTGTTTATATCATAAAGATAAATTTAAAAAAGCCATTATATTCAATATTTTACAGATGAATAGAATAAATATACAAAACCAAGGTAACTTTTTATACAGTATATGTGAACCAAGTCAAATGAAATTCTGAAAAAGTATATCCTTAAATATGGATTACTATGCAAAGAAATTATAAAGATGGCCGTCATTTTGAAAATATGAAGACGGAATGAACGGAATACACAGTATTTAAGTCATATTTGTATGTAGTGTATGTCTACCAAGTTTGGTAAAATTCTTAATTTTACTTCCTAAGATATGTTAGACTATGTTTAAAAAATAAAAGTAGCCACTATTGCGAAAATATGAACACAGTGTGAGTGAAATACACAAAACTGAAGTTGGCTTTATATGAAGTATAAGTAAACCAAGTTTTCTGAAGTTCTGAAAAAGTTTCTACTAAAATATAGGAAACTATGCTAAAAATATAAAAATTACCACAATAATCGAAATAAAAACACAAGAGGAATGAAATACACACACATCAAATAAGCTTTGTATATAGTAAAAATACAAAAAATATATGAACACGGGCAAAGCGAAATAAACAACAGTAAATTCAACGTTGTATATAGTATATGTGAACAAAGTTTGGTAAAATTATGAAAAATATTTCCTAAGATAAGTGATACAATGCTAAAAATATAACAGTGGACGGTCATTTGAAAATATGCATACAAGATGAACCAAATACACAATATTCAAGTCAGCATTGTATGTATTATATGTGTAGAAAGTTTGCTGAAATTCTGAAGGAAAAAAAAACATTTTCTAAAAATGCTATACTACTGTATGCTAAAATATAAAAATGACCGCCATTTGAATATATGCACATGGGATCAACAAAATACCCAAAAGTAAAGTCAGCTTTGTGAGTAGTATATGTGTACCAAGTTGTAGTTAAATTTTGAGAAATTTTTCCAAGCTATGTGATACCATGCTAAAAATATCAAAATGGCCACCAATTTTAAAACTTAGAACACGATATGAACGAAATCGACAGTATTTTAATCAGCTTTGTATGAAGTATATGTGTACCAAGTTTAGGTAAATTCTGAAAAATACTTCCTAGGATGTGATATACTATGATAAAAATATAAAAATGTCTGCCATTCAATAATATGAACACGGAATAAACTAAATACACAATAATTAACCTAACTTTGTATGTAGTAACTAGTATAGTGAATTTCTGGAAAATATTTAGTGAGACATGTAATACTATGCTAAAAATATTAAAATATCCGCCATTTAGAATATGCACACAAGATGAATTAAATACGCAGTATTGAAGTTTACACTGTATGTAGAATATGTGTATCAAGTTTGGTAGAATTCTGAATGACATTTCTTAAGACATGTGATACTACGCTAAAAAATATACAAATGACCACAATTTTGAAAATATGCACACAGGAAGAACGGAATGAACAATATTCAACTCAGTTTTGTATATAGTATAGGCCTACGTGTTCCAAGGTTGGGTAAATTCTGAAAAATACTTACTAAGGTATGTAATACTATGTTTAAAATATAAAATGGCCACCCTTTTGAAAGTATGGGCACAGGCTGAACAAAATATACAAAAGTAAAGTCCACTTTGTATTAAGTATATGTGTATTAAGTTTGGAGGAAATCTGAAAAAAATAATTCCTAAGATATATTATACTGTGCTGAATGTATAAAAGTGGCCTCAATTTTGAAAATAGGCACTCAGGATGAACGAAATACAAAAAAGTCAAACCAACTTTTTATGTAATATATGTGTACCAAGTTTGATAAAATTGTAAAGTACGGTTCTTTAGATACGTAATTTGACCAAAAATTTGAAAACGGCCGCCATTTTGAATATATGTGTGCGGCGTAAACGAAATATAAAAACGTCAAGTCAGATTACAATGAAATATATGAGTATACATTTTGATGGAATTCGGTCAACAAGTTCAAAAGTTTGTAGGGGGCTCACACACACGAACACACACATTGACGCACACACTAAAACACACACAGACGGTAAGGTGTTCCTGTAAGCCTACTTTTTCCTGTGGAAAGTAGGCTAAAATGAGCTGATGTCCAGGTTTTTACCTTTACTTTCATAAATGACATCAATTGAAGCGCCATAACTACTACACTATAGGCAGGCGTATAGATGGACATTTCCTTGAACAAAAAAAGTAATAATATCTTTAATATACGCAGAAGTTCTGTATGGCCGTGTATTGCAAAGAACGGTGAAACAAAATAATACAATTGAATAAAGGCTGTATTATTGAGGAGCAATAATCCAACCAAATATGTTCGCCTAAGGTGGAAAGAACAGTACACCAAAGTGTTAACTGATTCACAAAAGAACAAAAAATATATGAGGAAGCGTAACTGAAAGATAGCAATTAAGAGCACTTCAGACTAACCTTACAGAAAAGGACTTCAAAAGAACTATGAAGTTTAGAAACATGTCTGAGAAGGAAATTTCAAAAACAAAATATCACAACCAAAAGTTTAAGTAACATGGCGACTTAATTAATTTCCAATAATTTATTTTTCGTTTACTGCATTAGTTAATAACATGTTAACTTTAATCCTAGATTCAAATTGAAAACACTGAAATAATAGTATTGTTGTAGGTACCGTGTTTATGTGAAAATAAGGGTAATAGTCCAGTTAGGTTGCCGTTACTATCTTGATTGTTCTTTTAACAATCTTTTCTGTAGAAGTAACAATATGTTCTGTGGAAGGAGTAAATAGCATCTTTCTTTTACAGAACATATTGTTACTTCTACGGAACAGTTTGTTGTAGTAACAACGCAGATAATACCGACACATAAACAGGATTGTTGTCCATATTTTAACACATGTATGATACCTACAACAATACTTTTCTTTCAGTGAACAAACATTTTCTTAGCGTTGCAGTAATTCTCGGAAAATTTCACGTACAATGCTTTATTTCAAGAACATATTTACTGAAATTTTTCAACTGAGAAGTAATTTATTAAAATTCTATTTCTTACTTAATCGCCCTGGCTGCAAGCTATCTAGTCCGTATTTAAAAGCGGTCATTATTTGCAATGTAATAGGGACGAAATTCGTAGGAATCGGGCACACTAGCACACATTTCATTAAAACTTTGAAATATTGAACGAGGTGGAAAAAAAAAAATGTAAAAGAATGGTGGATGGTCAACAGTAAGATTATGAACATGCGCCCCTAAATCACAGTGTCATCGTGGAAAACAAAATGAAACAATAAATCGACGGAAGCAATCTACGTGTGGTTATGGTAAGGTAAGTGCATCGACAGCGACGTCATTACAGACGACGATACACAATGTGGATATGGTTACGTGATATAATCTACGTACATAAATGACGTAAACAATCACGCCAGACTATTCAACGAAAAAAAAAAAAAACTAATACAAAATAACTATAATTGAGTTCTTTACAGCATGGAATACAATGTATGTAGCTTACATTTCAGAACGTTTATAAACTATTGATATCGTACTGTCAAATAATAAAGGCACAAATAAACTTATACAACAGTCAAGTCGTACTATTCGAATTTAACAGTAACGCAGAAATTACCAGCTGAAACAGTTTTACAATTAGTTGCGAATCATATTTGACTAAAATAATGTAAGTAATTTTTCTGTACATCTGAAACTGACAAAACTTTACTATCTATTTCAGAATTATTGAAGAGAATGTAAATAATAATTTCATTACCATTCAGGTGCTCTGTAAAAAAAAAAAGTTAAAATTACACACATATTTCTTGGGTAATTAAAGATTTTTCTGTAAACAATTTTCAGAAATAAACACGTTTTATTAAATTGAATTTTACACCAATATTTTCAGAAATTATATTGGGACAAAAAAACATAAAATTTGCAACATAATAAACAAACATGTCAGTGTTAAATATTTTTAGAATGTGTAAAAATACACATCAATGGAGGGTCCTTTCTTCAGTTTGTGTTATTTTTTCATAGTACTAACATTCTTAAAACACATTTAAGTATGTTAAGTATGTTAAAAATTACTAGGCCCAAAGAGTAATTATACCGCGACCGTGATTATGTAAATGTGGGGTTATTTCTTATTTGAAAAACGTGAATGGTTGAGACATTTTTCATAAGGTTTCAATTGTTATTTTTAAAAACTATCATATTAGTTAGTTATTACAGGTTATAAAGAGTAATTTCATATGTACAATAATTGTGTATATTTTCATACACATCTTTAGGAGTAAAGGAACTTGTGCACTGGTATTTACAAGAGAGTTTGCATTTGTTAAAAAATTTGTTTACAAAAAAAAAACCGCGTGATGTCGTGTTTAAATACCATCACTATTTTTAAACAAAACTGTTACAAGTCCATGTTATAAACACAATTGAAGACGTACTTTTATTGATATACGGAGAATTTTTGAACATATATTGTATTATTTTAATATAACTAGCTATTTGTTGTACAAGGTAAATAAAAATTATTATATTTATATGTAATAAGTTAAATTTATTATCTTTAGTTATCATAAAGTGTAAAAATGTTTATTATTAAAGTTATTTAATTGTACACCTGACGTTTCCAATATTGTATTTTTATTGTACAGTCAACTTGGATGGAAACAAATATCTAATTAAATTTGAATTTGGCATTTCGTCAACGTGTATCATGTGAAACAGAAAATTTAATTTATAAAATAGATATGATATTAATTTTGTTTATTTAAAATGGAAAATATTACGCATTTTACATAATTTCGTAAGTCAGCGCACGAAGATAAATTATCTATCTCACGAATATTGTGGCAACACTTCACCTTATCATTATCCTGACTGTGCAATGCGAACGAATAATTCTCAGATTCGTCTCAAGTTCTCCTCTGTCTCACCTCATCATCAAGAACTTTCTCACATGACTCAGTATTCGAGCCTAAGGCCGGTATTCCTAAACGTGTGTATAAGGGTTTAGGTGCTGCATATGTCATGCCTAGGCCTTATCGGTATTTCTAAACGTTCGTATAAGGGTTTAGGTTCAGGACATTGCTTATTCAGGACTAATCTGTGACTTTTCCTTGTCCTAATATAACTACGCTTGCGCAGTACGCTTAGCCCTACAGACGGCTACGTACGTTACAACGTATTTTGCCTCTTGCTGGATGAATATCGCTTTTAATAATAAAAGAGAAAACATAACATTCGAATCATACAGAAAATGAAACTTTGTGGCAGCAGGAATACTAAATAATAACTCACTAGCATTTTAAAAGCCCAAATAATCCAAAATCAACAAATTCGTAGTTTTAAAAGCTTTGCAGTAAACGTATATTTTTTTGGTCATTCTTACGAAAGTGATTGAGTAGCAGCCGACCCCCCCCCCCCGTGGCTCAGTTGGTTGAGCGGCCGGCTTTGGTGCGGAGGGTGCTGGGTTCCATTCCCAGGTCTGGCTGGGTGTAAAATTTGTGTTTGTCCATTTGGTCTCAAAAATTGTCACTATACAAATTGTCTCACGAAAAGTACTGGGGTCACTCAAATTAAGTCACGTTAGAGGATGGAATAAAAAAAAAGCGGCCGAATTTGGTGCGAGGGGTTCTGGGTTCGATTCCCAGGCCTGGCTGGGTGTTAATTTGTGTTTGTCTCAATGGTCTCAACGATTCTCTATACCAATTGTCTCAAGAAAAAGTTACCAGGATCACTAAAAATAAAGTCAGATTAAAGGGGGGTTGTTTGGTGCGGAAGCTTCCGCCTCGTCACTGCACCAAATATTAAAAAAAAAAAAAAGTAGTTCAGGCCCTAAGGTGTCGGCCCGGTCATAATTTTTTTTTGGTTCGAATCCCGGTCACTCCAATATTTTTTTTTTACTTTTTTATATATTATGTATGTTAATGTTTATTTCCTTAAATATAGTTTCTAAGCATTAAACTAACTATAAAATATAGAAATAAGATAAATGTATAGTGAATCATTAATGAATAGAAATTTTTCCCCCTGTAAATTGTAGTCACCATGTAGGAATATCACATCTAGTGTACGGAATATAATGACTTGACTTTTTTTGTTCCTTAAATGCTTACAAATAGAATGAATAATGGACGTACGATCAATAGGCACCTTTTGTAAACCAGCCTACTTAGAAAATATGAAATTAACATTGTTACAAACTGTTATATACTGTTTATTTAAACAAATTTTTGTAAGATACGATACGTTTAACTAATATTCAGAAGTTCAGACTATGTTTTTATTTACAAACATTCCAATATTTTTAAATTAATTTCCGAAATAAAATTTTTACAAGTAAAGTAAAACGAATGTCGTTCATATATTTTTTCCTAAACAACTCGTATTTAATCTGCGTTACGTCACGTTAAATAAAAGTCTCAGAAATAATTAAATGTGTTCACGATATATCCACCTACGAAAAAAATAGTAAATATGTAACGGGATGTTTCCAAAACAGCTAGCGTGCTATAAATAATTTGTAAAATTATCTCCATTCTCGTGCCACTGCAATTCAAAATTTAGTTAAATATATTAAAACAAATTACAGATTCGTAAAAGTCTAATTCAAAAAATCGTTTGTAGGACAGAAAATCTGCTCGCTGGTTCTATGACTTGTGCATAGAGACGATATGACATTTAATAGGCGTGCCAATGCTGCTCTTAATTTATTAGTTTTTTTTTTTTTGTATTTTGTAAGGAAAATCTCAATGTAAGTGATCACATTAAAAATTACAGTTGTATTTTTAAAGTAAACACACTTGTACACTTATCTGCGAATGGTATGTGCATGTATCGAGAAAGTGCAAGCTTAACTAATAAGACTACTTTCCTTAATTTGGTGCAAATAAACCAAAAAATTTCAATTGATCATGTAGACGTAAACATTAGAAAATATTTCTTTGTTTCTTCATGTGATTCTATCTTCTAACATAGTGAACCTAACACAATTGGAACTAATTTAACCAAAGTTTGAAAAATAAAGTTTTTAAATTTTACATTTATAGGAGAAAATAAATTATTTCATGACATGAAATCATGGGAGATAGAGTATGTTCAGTATTATTAACATTGAATCGTCAAATTACATTTAATACATAATTTCCTTGTAAGTTATGCGGGATAATTTCTTTATTTTAATAAAGCTATAGCTTGTGAAATATACGTCAAAAATATGTCCTAAAATTATTCTGCGAAGTGAATTATAGTGGTAGTAATATTAACCAGAAAATAACTACAAAATGCTATTTCTTAAAATGTAAACCAAAATAACAAGTGCTGAAACAATTTAAGACCGAACAGCCTATTTTATCGAAAGAAGAAAAATATTAAGTCAATTTTAAACTATTACCCATTTCACGTAATAATTGAAATTACCTTTTCAACTTACCTCATCATAAATTTCTCCACGCGGTACTAATAAAATTTTTTCTGAATCATCCTGTGTTAAAAACTGAAAATTATGTATTAAAAATACCTTAATATCAAACATATGTACCGAGTTTGGTGATTTCCAGATGCGTGGTTAGTGTAGATAACTCATGTGATCAAGAAAACTTAAAATACTCATATTACCAGCATTTTGTTAGGCTAATGTAAACAACGTCTCTCTTGAAAAAATTAGTTTTGTTTAGCTCATGAAGAAAAATTGTTTTAAATGACCATCATTACGAAAATATGAACTAAGTACATATAAGTCTAATCAACTTTGTTTACTGTACTATATTTTCATCAAGTTTGATTGCAATAGCTCCGTATGTTCGATTTTTTAATGTGGACGAGAAATTGAGAAACACACAAACGGACAATGGGAAGTAGACTTAAAGGAAAAGAAGAAAAGCCTTCGAGGTCCTGAATACGTGTGCACGTCATTGTGGTAGTCGTATATTGTGATTGACAGTTATAAAGGAGTCGTGCTCTACGACGACCAGTCGAAGACTTGCAGTCTGTGTGAAGAAGTCGGCCATATTAGAGTAGATTGTCCTAAACTGAAAGAAAATAACGCTCGAACACGTCGGACATGGTATATACTGACACCGCTTCAGGACGGCACCCAATCCTTCCTTCACGGAAGACGAACCTTAAATAGTGACTTCCCACCACTTCAGACACCAGCTGGTACCTTGCAACCGCCCCAGTTATACGACGAGACGTCGTCGGCAGGTCCTCAAGACGCTGTGAACAAACATAAACGACACTTGACCTGGTCATGCGATTGGAGTGAAGAAGTTGAACATAGTTTAGGGCCTGTCACAGCTCCTGGACGCGAACACAGAAGACCAACACGACGATGGAGTCACTCGCAGTGAAATGGACGCCGCTTCGAGCAGCCACACGTCTCCTGGCATGACACAAGACACGCTGCCGTCACATATAGACGATGGCGGCACAGAGAACTTCGAGCACCAGGATGGTATCGCCGACCCAGGACAACAGGAACCAACTGGAACCCAGCAGTGCACCGGATTGGACGCTTCGGAGGTGATGACCTCTGTACCAGAAGAGGACGCAGCTACAAGACCTGATGAAGCCATCTTGAACAGCGAGGAGCCTAGTACGTCACCAACGCCATCGTCCCCTGCAGGGTCTTCTCGGATCCCATCTACTGGTGGCAAGCAGGACCACACTGAAAACGCAGGTAACAGTGACCATGACAACGGCGCTGCCAAGTTAAGTAAGACACGTAGAGGTACTGAAAAAGTTAAAGCAAGCGATAGTCGTCCGTGGAGCTCGCGTGCAAATAGACATTACTCATACGACATTACTAAACGTGCGGTACAGACGGCGGAAAAGAAGAAAAGTGCCACTTCTAAAAAGTCCCGCCTTTAATGCTCACAGTTCATACAATAGCAACTCTTAATGTCTGTCGCGTGTCACAGAGAGCGAAAATCAAGGAGGTAATGCGTCTAATACAACATAACGCAATTGATATTCTATTTTTGCAAGAAGTGGTGTCGGATGCTATTTTACAGTTTGTTTCTATGAACGTATATGCAAATGTCGACCTTAGGGATTGTAGGACGGCGATACTAACTCGAGCAGGATTCGAACTGGACAATGTCCTGCGGCATCCCAATGGACGTATTATTGCGGGGGACATAAGAGACGTTCGATTTGTGAATATCTATGCGCCTTCTGGTAGTCAAGCGAAACGGAAGAGAGACGTTTTTTATAAAGACGATATTGTTCCATTTCTCCAGTGCAATGGTCGTCGTGTTATTTTAGGGGGAGACTTTAACTGTGTCATAGACCCTATGGACCACGAAGGCGGGAACTACCCAATTAACTCCCCGTTGCTAGATATCGTTCGCCAGTTAAAGTTGACTGACTTCACGGACGTGTTACATAGCCCGAAACCGCACTTTACACATCTTGCAACTAACACTAAAACATGCTTAGGTAGATTTTATGTATACTCCGCCTGCAACAATGATGTGATTTCTTACACTGTACTACCAGTTGCAGTTAGTGACCATCACATGGTGAAAACAACGTATCGAGAATTCACGAAAATATGGGGCCGTGGCAAGTGTTACTGGAAACTTAATGCGTCGTTACTGTCTGTTGAAGACATTAAAGCTGACTTTGCTGTAGCCTGGCATACGTGGGTCGCCCGGAAGGAACGCTACGCAAATACACGTAGGTGGTGGGACTTTCTTGTTTAACCGAATGTAAGAGGATTTTTCCAGGAACACTCGCGTAGGATTGCTGCACAGCGGGCTTCAACACTGTATTTTTACGAGGCCATATTAAACGATTGGCAAAATTGTATCAGCAATGATCCGGCAATCTTAGTACAAATTCGTGATACTAAAAGGAAAATTTTGGACATTCATATTCGTCAACTTAGCGGATGTAAAAACCTAATACGTGTTGCATCCATTGTACCAGAAGAACCCTTGAGCCTCTATACGTCGGTTAAACAGCGCCAACTTCAACGCCGGCTGGCGATCACACACATCAGAGATATTCATTGTAACGAACATTGCAACCAACATGCGATCGCCAGTGCCTTCACTGGTTACTATGCAGACTTGTTCACACCTGAACGAGTGCAATGCGAGAAGTTCCCGGGCATATTGACACACTGCTCGACGACTTTAGGCCAGGAAGACGCTGACAGATTGGGCGCAAACGTAACTGATGCGGAAATTTTCGAAGTTCTTAAAAATCTCCCTTATAGTAAGTCACCGGGCCTCGTCGGCCGCCCTTATGAATTTTACTCTAATATTGGGATATTGTGGGACGTGACGTAGGTGATATGGTGCGTCAAGTTTTCACGGATAAAGAACTGTCTTCCTCACAACGTGAAGGTCTCATTGTGTTGGTGCCGAAACATCGTACACCCTGCTTGGTGATGGATTATAGACCGATAACGTTGCTCAATACCGATTACAAACTGATCATGAAAGTGTTGTCCAATCGCTTGAGAAGTGTATTATATTGTGTGATCGGACAAGGGCAGAACTGTGCTGTACCAGGGTGGTCCATACTGCAAGGTTTAACAGCACTACGAAACCAGCATATTATCGCAACTATACATAAACTCACTACCTGGCCACTTCACACAGACTTTGACAAAGCTTTCGACCGGATCAATCACGACTATGTGTTAGAAGTTTTTTGCGTTACTCTCGCTATATGGAGACTAACGGTTGGAGCCCAGAAAATATCCGTTCCCTATAGTCGAACGCCAGAAAATACTAGGAATAATTTTCACACGTCGAATTGTAGACATGGTACACACGAACTGGACAAATGCTATCGCGAGATGCCGAGGATGTATGGTGGAATTTGGAACAAGGAAACTAAATTTATTGCAACGTGTACATGTCGTTAATGTATTTGTTTTGGCAAAACTATGGTATATGTCTCACCTTATCCCGCTCCCTAAAAGTCTCCAGGCACGGATCACTATGTATGTTGGATGGTTCCTATGGAAATCCTTTGTATTTCGCGTGGCGAGACCACAGCTATTTCTCCCAGCGAGCGCCGGCGGGTTGGGGCTACATGACATTAAAACTAAAGCAACAGCGCTGTTTGCGGCAAATGTTATTGAAACGTTCGATTCTACGGACAACACAACACGCACTTTGAATCGTTTGGTGTTTGACCACTTTGATACGATGCCAGCAGCGTATCGCTTTATTCGTGACGAAACATGACAATTAATACGTGATCTCCCAGTGGATTTCTCCGCGACTTCTAGGAATTTATATCTTGTATTGCGTAGGAAGGAACGTCAAAATGTTTCCCTCCGTCTGCCTAGAACGAACGTCAATGTTGTGCAATTCTACCAGGTAATGGTGGATAACAAGATACCCTCATCACTGAGGGCGACCTTATACGAATTCTATAATGACATCAGGAACACGGCGTATAAAAGAAAGAAAATAGGGATCGCCAGAAGTGACGAATGTCTGTGGTGCGGAAGGATTGACACAGCGTACCATAGAGTTATGACATGCGCGGGAACTCAACCCTTATGGAAATGGACGAAAACAAGAATAGCTACAATAATGTGTCAGCCGGTGGTGGATGTAGCAGATGAAGACATAGCGAACATTCGCTTTAAACTGTTCCCGCATGTGCGACAACGTGCAGTGATGTGGCTACTGGCACAAGTTCTACACCATAGCCTACATTACATATGCACGAACCACTTTCCTTACAGGAGTATGTCCAACGCATACGCTTAGATCGCTGGCACCTTGTACTACAAAATTCGTTAATGAAGTATTACGGCACTTACTTATATGGATTCTAAAAGGCGGGGGAGGAGTACGGTATGCGCCCTCTTGAGGTGAAGCTGCGTGTTTGAAACTGGGTGTCTGCATGAAGTTTAATTTGTATTTGTATTTGTTTTTGTTTACCTTTTTTATGATGTTATATTCATTTATTCTAAAAAAAATAATAAATTAAATTTAAAAAAGTTAAAAAAAATAGAAAACTGGGTTCGATTCCCTGGTCCGTCCGGGTGTAAATTTGTGTTTGTCCAGTTGGGTCTCAAAAATTGTCACTAATCGAATTGTCTCACGAAAAGTGCTGGGGTCACTCAATTTAAGTCACATTAAAGGGGGAATGTTTGGTGCAGTGAGGATGCGGACGCTTCCGCATCCCCGCTGCACCAAACTTTTTTAGTAAAAAAATAAAAAATAATAAAAGGTGGCAAGGCGCTCGGTCGGTAAGTAAATTATTTGGATTCGAATCCCGGATGATCACAAAATTATATTTTTACTAGTAAAACTATTACTTTAATTTTAGGAAATATCGTTTCTACACATTAAAATAACACGATATTCGACCGTTACGATGTTATAATCAACTATTTGTAAAGAGTACAGACTAATTGATTTTCGCTGTAAAAAAACATACAAAACATATATATAAATTATTTTTTTTAATGTTTAACGTTCCGCGAGACACAATTAAACAATTTATTTTCCGGGATAATTTTTAACACTTATAACAAGTTATACTCCAATTAAAATTTACTAATGCATCTTCGCTTTTTATTTTGATGCATATTAAAAACCAATAACGCAGTGTAAACATTATTAATATAGGCATTCTAATTTGTCCACATTGCCCTAATCATACAAAAAATCGTAATTAGTAAACATTTAGCATCACAAAAAAAACATGTTTCTTTTAGAAACTACTAAATATCTGCAATATATTTTTTATCAACATGTAACATAAAAGTACATTTCAGACGTTGACAGTTGACAGGCAACATATTTTAAAACAGCTCGGACGCTGTATCAGTGTTATTCTGAAGCCTTCGAAAATTGTCAAAAACTCATTTTTATTTTATATATTTAAAAAACAAATGGTAAGGTAAGTGAGCTTTACGTATCGTCGACACCTAAGTTATTAGAGACTGTTTCAAAATGAAATTACTGAATACAAACAAAGTTTCGACTGAAGCATGAATTTCACTTTGCTAGAGATATGTGTTCAATGAAATGTTAGAGCCATTGCTTGACGTATGGTCAAATAATATCCTATGGTAAAAGAAAGAAAAACTTGTCGGTTTAGTGCGTTAGAGGCGATGAGAAACCTAATTTATGTGTCACTGTTACCGTGACAATACCTTAGTTTTAGTATTTAGGTACGGCGTAATAATATATTATATTTTAACAGTGATTGCGAATTATGTTTTGAATATAATTCCACGTGTCCGAATAATATGCTAATATAACATTCCAGGTCATAATCAGCATAAAAATATGAACGGAAACACTGCGATCGCGTGGCTACTGTACCTACTGTTTTAACTTTTAACAAGAAATAGTTATTGAATATTTTAATTGTGACCATTATAATCCATGATTGTTATCTCTTTGTTACTGTAATTATCTTGTAAACAAATTCAAATGCTAAATAATATGTTTTAAAAGTACAAAGTTTAACGTGTTCTTGTTATAGCCGTGGTAAATCGGCAGCGCTCATCATGCCTTCATTTGTTTCTAGTCTCGCGCGGGGCGGCGAATAATAAGTCGTGACTTCCTGACACCATATTGGGACACAGCGCAAACACGTCTAGGAATACGCTCAGCGAGTAAGGTCTCTGTCGTTGCTTTTCTGGCGCCTGAGATGGTAGTGCTTATGTAGACCCTAACTTTTTGTTTAGGAATACCGGCTTAAGTATGAAAAATGTGGCGAGATCAGCCTGTTTCTTTTTTTGTTTGTATGTGCTATCACATAACGGTTCATCTTACTGCACTAGCGTTGTTAGTAGGTTACCTGCCGTATTCTTACATTCTTTGAGAGTAACAGTTAGACATGACAGGAAGTTTGGTTTGTGGTTTAACTTAAATAGCAGACACGTGTTTTCCGACAGCCCATTGTCATTACTTTGAAACTGTAGAAACTTCTTTAACAGCAAAACACTTGTATCTACAATAAATGTTTGTAAGTTTAAGTGTGGAAATCTGAAAGTGGTAGCAAATATGTAGAAGTTACCGAACAGAGCGGTTTTGCAAACGTGGTTAGACTTTTATGAATTGGTTCAGGTGTGGTCAGGTTGGCCAGAAGAAGTGTTCGTGGTCAGTGCCGACCGAGCGATGACCAAGTGATGACCAAGCTGGTCAGGCGGAGGGATATCACGAACACACGGACTTGTTCTTATCGCGGAAGACTACCAGTCGTTGTGCTAGGGGGTTGAAGTCAGAGTGGAGTCGAGGCTGCTCGGCGAGAAAGGCAATGTGTATGTGCTGATCATCTAAGTGATACGAGTGAATATAACAACCTCAGATGTAGAGAAGCCTGTGTCAGTAATATGTTTGCGTGTCAAACGTAATGTACAATGCGATGTGAGGACCTCGGCCGAGTTGCCTAGCAGCGGAGTTTTGTCGGGGTGCTGCCAGGAAAGAAGGTGCACGGACATCGAGGAAGTGAAACCGAGCCACAGGTGTTTCGAGGATCGTGGAACGAGAATGTCTTCGTAGAAAAAATTAGCAAATATCGTAGATTGCTAGTGAGTTGCGCCTTCAAGTTAAATTGTA
Source organism: Medauroidea extradentata (assembly GCA_003012365.1). Taxonomy (NCBI): domain Eukaryota; kingdom Metazoa; phylum Arthropoda; class Insecta; order Phasmatodea; family Phasmatidae; genus Medauroidea; species Medauroidea extradentata. Next base: position 19,686 of record PNEQ01105318.1, on the reverse strand, counting down.
CAGGATCTCATGTCTACCAGGTAAAGGTTAAATCAGCTTATTGCTTATTATATGCTGTCACATAGATAATTACTTTTCACATACAGTTATGAATATTTTCACGTGTTTAACTATAATGGTTCACGATTACTATGGTATGTTGTAGTGATAGTAAGATGTTTGTGTCAGTTAACCTAACTCACGGGTCATAGCCGGTTTGTAGTCAGGATTGTCGTAGACAGTATCATTGACATTTCCTCAGTCAGGCGCAGGAGGCGATATTGACGCCTTGGCGACATATGCCTCACGTGAGCGCGGGTATTGGTCTACCACTCGTCGCGGTAAGTGCCATGCATTTAGAATATTTTACATTGTAAAGACCTCCGTTTCAAGTATTATATTTCACGTTAATTTATGTAACTTGTGCTATTCCTGAACTTACGAATTACGTAAGGGATCGCGAGTTTTTTTTTTTTTTTTTTTTTTGCTTATTAATAATGGGCATATGTCCATACTTGATCAAATACACAGGTTCCTCGAACCTGTTGTGTGATATACATACGGATACAGATATTCCAGTTGAATAAAAGCAAAATAATCATAGTTTTCTTCTAACCGTATTTCGTCATTATAACGAGATAACATGCATGACGGTAACAGTAGCAAATATCTGGGAAGCATCCTTATAAATTACGAAATATTATTAACCTCCGGTGATGAGTTTTACATATTACAATATTTAACAGACACTTATAAAATTTTGTTTAGTCCGATAAGAAGTGAGCACTGAATTTGCAGATATAACTTTCCTCTATTTGGATATTATAAATGATTATTTACTATTGTCAACGAATAAAGTGAAAACAGACTTCTGACATTTTCGATACAGCACAGAGTATTCTCCTTCGGTTGCAAATTCTTGCAAATTCTCGACGATATAAGAGCTTAGTGGGATTGACATACACCGGTCACATATCTAAAATATTTAATAATTTCTTTTAACTCTCTGGAGTCGAACTGCAAAAAAAATTCCTGGAATAATATTTTGAGTCTTACCACAAACATAATTATGAAGGAGACAGCACTTTGATATATCGACTGGTTCCATACTTACGGAAAAACAATCGAAAACACAAGCTGTGTTGCATTTTCTGAGGAGTTAAATTAAGTATGATTAAAGTCTGTTATTAAACAGACATTGTGTTCTTAAAGCTGTGTTCCAAATTCGCTTGGAAGTTCGTACTTTGTATTTTGTGATTCGTATTTTGTAAGCTCCCAATAGGTAACAGCTCTATCGTCACTTGTGACATTGTAGTGATGAACTTTCACATATATTTTTGTTTCCTCTCTAACTCTATACTTGGGATGGCAAAAACTACTAAGATAAGACTAAGTATGTGTAGTTTATAAATTAAGTAGCAAAGTATGAAATGTTACTGAAGAACAGTTTATAGTAAACATACAAAATGAGAACGTACACAGATAATTATATTTGTTATTGCTCATGCTAAACCTGATCAAAAAGGCAGTGTTCATTATCCAAATTCAGTAGAATACAGTTAAACTTGTAGAAATTAAAAACATATACTGCATATACTTATCATACATATAGTGTGCATTGGACAAAATATCCTTGCTCAGTTCAGCTCTGCGCATCTGGCCATGGCTGGATGGTAAAGGTGCGTCATCGCATCTGAAACCATGTTACACGGAAAATGATAAATACGGCAATGAATTTAAATGGAGTGCCTGTGCGCATTATATCTCTGACTCTAATCTAATTTTGTGACTTCACTCTGTATGTATCTGCTCTGAATGGTCCATTTAAATGTATACAAATCCGTGTTTGTTTACGTGGCAAATGGCATCTTAGAGAAACAACGAATTGTAGGCTGATCATCTTCCTAGAGAAATAAAATTTAAAATATATTTCACATATATGTTTTAAAAACAATCGCGCATTTACATCTGAAATAACTTTTATTGGTTGCTAAACATGCGCCTATATCTATCATCTAAGCCAGCAACTTTGTCTTAAAAATTCCTACGCATTCTTATCCGTAAAATCAATTTCCAGTGAATCAGATGTTTGTTTGTCGGGTAGAAAAATGTTTGAGCACTCTGGGGTTGTAAAATACTTCTTGTAAAGTTTATGACTAGCAATTGGTTAAAAAATTTATCGTGTTAACAAAACCAACATACTTTTGAAACAATCAATTGTTTAACACTAATTTTGCACTAAATAAAGTGTATATTTAAAAAATAATAGTGAATTTATTTATACGATTAGATGCAGCCTAAGAAACTTGCTTGCGTAGCTTGGAATAAATAATGGTGCCAAGTATGTAAGCGTCTTCAAAACCTAGCTGTTTATCCTGAGTACCATTTAGTTGTGATTATATCATTCCAAAAACTGTATCTCAAGCACAATGCAAATATTATATGTTCAGGAAAAATTTTGTAGTCAAACGAATAGACATTTAAGTTTTTTTATAATCTGCACCATGTGATGGCGATCTGACATCAAAATATTTTACGGCATTACAACGAACAATATTCTAAAATACGTTTCAGTTCACCAACATGTTGCTGTTAACTGAAAACTGATGTGCATTACTTATATTGAAGATTGATTTTCAAATGGGTACTTCTCTGGTTAAAACAGTATTAAGTTACAACATGAATGATGTAACCAGTGAAAGTATGTTTAGTTCTCAGATAATCTTATAAGCATGTCAATTAGTTTCAACGCTGTAGCATTCTAAATCATTTAGTAAACTGTAAAATTACTTTTTAATATTTGTGTTAAGAATTTACGTATTGACGTTATTTTTGTGCATGCAATTAAAATACAATCAATATCACAAGCCCACAAGAGGCCTAAGCCTATCTGGCATTAGGTAAGTATTATATTTAATCATAACAGAATTCTTTATGCCTACAAGAAAACTAGATTTCCGCATAGAATAAAGTCTGTGTATTTTTCAACGCACAGCACCGCACGTAAAATTGTCGACTTCAATTAACTTCCTATGTTCTGCTTTCTTCCCAATAGGCGTTGAAAACGTCAGATTTGTCTTGCTATTTACTTTACCCACTGCCACAATTCGTTTGAATATTGCTTCAGAAACCCCTGTTGCCAGATTCGTCGCTGAAACAACATTATTTGTCAGTTTGTGTGAGTTTTTTTGTCCCCTGAGATATGTTGCCACAGCTAAATTATGCAGAATCCCTCGTGCTTGCCCCTGTAATGGAGTAATCTCTTGATACGTGACTTGATCCATGATATAGGAAATTAGTAGGGCCTACATACCATGTAACACGGACTCTACAAGATGCAATGTTCACAGCCAGCACTAAACATTATCAAATTACTGATCGCTGGGGTCTACACAGGATCTTTTGCTCATTCTTACATTTAACATACACAAGCTTACCAACGCAAATTATTTATTTCTTGTCTAAAGGTAAACTGTTAATGTGGTTTATTAAAAAAAAAAATATATGACATGTGCTTTGATATAAAGGTGAGTAAGTGAGAGATTTTGTTTAACTCTCAACAACGAGGTCTTCAGCTCTGGTGAGGGGTGATATGCAGGAAGTATGGAGCAGCGCCGGAATGATAGGACGGGGGAAACGGGAGATCCCCGACAAAACCCGCTGACCAGCGGCATCGTCCGGCACGTTTCCCACATGCGAAAATCTGGGGACCGACCCCGCTTGGAACTGAACTAGGATGGCCTTGGTGGGAAGCGATTTGTCTAACCATTCGGCCACCGTGGCCCCTTCGATATAAAGGTGAACCCTCTGGACATGTGTATGGGAAATGCAAACAAAGAGGCTAACATCTGGTGAGGAACTTCTGAACCTTCGGAATGGTGATACCGACTGCAGAACAAGGGGTTAAGACCATTGTACAGCCTATCTCTATTTGTTATCAAATTTAACGGCGCCATATTGCAGTCTTTTATGTCCTATACTCATATTTTTGTAGGAAAAAATTGTCTCCCCCTCCCCTAGCTAAAATACAAAAGTCCTATCTTTGCTTGCAATATGTCAGCGTTCAGTTTGGTCATCTAACAAAATACTAGTGTAATAGTCTAGTTCTTTTGTAATGTATTTGCTGCAGACGCTATATTGTACTCTTGCGTAAAGAAGCAATTTTATGTCGATAAATAAATACTAGGTGGCAAAGGTTCTGTGATCCGCTGTAAAAATGAAAGAGTATAATTAAAAATATTATGCTTTACTTACATAAAGATCACTGTCGAGAAGTAACAATGTAAACATATCGTTACGATTGTTGTTGGTTTTACACATCGCAACTTCTGGCAAACTAACGGTATTCGTACATAAACAGTAGTCTCTGAACTAGTTTTGCACAACCTCTTTGCGTTATTTTTTAATTTCCGTATTTATTGTAGATAAACACGTTGCTTTCATTGTCGATTGTTAATTAAGAACTAGAAAGGTAAGGTCTAGCCTCGTTCATTTACTGAATTTATATTGTTGAAATGTTCAAGTCGTAGACGTGTATTGATTTGTAAATGATAATATTTATGTATGTTGTAACAACAGTGCGAACTAACCTTTAAGCATTTTGCAACCTATATGCACTCTGAAATTATAATTTTTGTGCGCACAATTTTAATAAAATTTGCACAGTTGGAGAAAAAGATTTATTTTTTTCCTTTGTAAATCGTAATTTCGGCAACGAAATCGTTTATTGAAATACTCTCTATGCGGCTTTACTTCACGTCGGTTCTAATACACACTGCATAGAATAATGTGGAATAAATTGAACAATTTATAACACGCATGTACTACATTAAATAGTTTGTCGTGGAATTAACTGAACAATTTATAACACGCATGTACTACATTAAATAGTTTGTCGTGATAAATACTACTGTTATGCACGTAAACATCGCCCAGAATTAAATTCACACGTGCCCTTGAAAATAAAGATAAACTCGCGTCTCTATTGCCATTCCAGCAGACTGCAAGGCACGACGGTGCTGCTCCTAGCGTTTCTTACATCTCTCATACATAGCCTATAGCTGCAACGTGCAGTTACAATGTTTTAAGTTATATCTGTTAGACCACGTGATAAGCATAGGAGAAATTCATCAAAACTCACAACTTTATATTATTTTACACAATATCCGTATGCAATTTAATTAAATTATTAAATAGAAGTTTAAGATTTCGGTACGATACAGTACAGGGAATTAAAGTTAAATACAAGGAAATCCTTGTAAAATAAAGCACAATAAATTGCCATTTAGGCTAATACAACACGAACACGCAATAACAAATAGGCCTGGAATATTCTACAGTTAATGACAAATTAAAACCCCTGACTATATATTACAAAATACTAATCACAATCCTTCCCCGCTATACGACGTCACAGGGAAACTTGCAAAAGTTGTAAGTGTGTTTTTGAAAATATTATCTCTATATATGAAATAGTTAACTTACTGAAACATGGAGCTGCTGGACCTAGAAATGTAACATTTTCGTTTATGTTCCTCTAACGTCGTACAAGAGTACAACGCATAAATTTCTCCAATTTCTGTCCCTAAGAGTGTAAAATAGGATTTAAAGTATTTTAGATGAACCATCCATATAAATCTCGGAACCGATGTGCTGTCGTCATGAATTTCTTTCAATGGAACACTCGTACAAATTAATACTATGTAAAATGAAAATTTCAAAATGTATTTTTCACTTCTGTAGCATAATTATACAAATGGTCTAAGAAATAATTCAAAATGTTCTTAATTTATTTCTAATTAAAAGTGTGTGATGAATTTGAAAGGCATGTATGAGGTGTAGTGGAGTGGTGTTTATGTACAAGATAAATTACGTATCAAGGTAGGGTACAGTACGATTTACCAAGAGTAAATAGCTATATGGAACATAGATCAGAGTGTTGTGAATCACTGTAGATAATGGCCAATATTACAACACACAGGCCTATTAGCTTGCCACCACATGAACGGGCACATACACAACCTGAGAACACTTGCAGCAATGACACAATAAATAAAATAAATAACATTATGCAAAGAAATTCAGTTGAAATGAAGTTTAAATTAATTACTCCAGATAACTAACTTCAGAGGCAAGACAAATTACTAGAAGCCACCAAAATAATTACTGAAGTAATGTCAGTAAATATTTTTTTCTTTTTGTTTTTGCCAGTGCTTACTTAACAACTTCACTAGCCAGCCTTACTTAATCTTTAAAATGAATAATTTATGCCCACTGTACACCAAAATACTTATTAAAATTTATGGTTGCTACCTCGTTAAAAAAATGTAATATTTAGCAATGAGACTCTGATTTGTGGAAAATATAGCTCTCAAGTTTTTAATTTTAGGTATAGAATGCTTTATAGTTCTTTAGAAATGTATCATTATTTAGGTCCAAAATTTCTAGTGATTTATGAATGTCAGTGTTTTGTGGTGGCACGATTGCTACAAAAGTGTTAGTCTTAGCTGACATTGAAACACGTCATCTGCAAGCTGAAGTTGTGAACGTTCTTGTAGATCAGTATGCCTCCAGGTATACCGGAGTCCTATAGAAGCACTGACGTCTTCTCTGACGACACACGGGTCGGTGCATTTAAAGTCATTGCACTCGCGTCACTCATTGCGATTCGTCACAACGCCAACTTTACAGTGACTATACCAGGTAAAGTCGCTGTTAGTGACAAGGACAAACTTAAGACAGTTTCTCGCGTGGGCAACTATAGTTATTTATCCTGCTGCACAGTTAACTCAACTAGCAGATTTGTTATTCTAACACTTGACGACTTAACTACCTATCTGGTTCACAAGGAGATTTTTAAATTAAAGTAAATATTATCATCTATGAGTAATACACGCGAGCAAAGCTGCTGTCGCCCTGCTAGCGACACATAATCTTTATCCAACCATGTGAAGAACCAAAGTTTATTTTAGAAAAACGCCTACGTAAATACCTCAAACACTGCATAATTATTTTTACTGAATAGAATAATATACATCACATCTAGAAAATTCAGGTTGTAAATTATTAATTTTTTTGTGTGTGGTTTACGAAAAACTGGTGTGACACTTCTGAAAAAAAAAAACCGATCCATGTAACGCGTGCATGCGTAGTCTGTGGTGAGTGAGTACTGCTTATGTTATCTATAAGGCCTTTAGTATGTGAACAAGCCTTGCACTATCCCTGCTCTTTGTAGTCTCTCTCTCTCTCTCTCTCTCTCTCTCTCTCTGTGGCCTGGAACTCGGCTGTAGAGGAAACAACACGGACAAATGAACAATGTACACCAGCAAAAATCACACATATATCAAAAGAACATGTGTACGAAGTGGCAAGAATTATTTTCCCTGCAACTTTAAAGTTGTGAATCAAATTCAGTAAGTAAATAAACTTAATCGATGCTGACTATGAATTATAAATAATATAATTCCAAGTAAACACACATATTATGTAATTTACTGAATACGGTAAAATAATGTTCGTTGAAATCTTGCTAAATAAATAAATATTAAAGAAAACCGCTGAATAACTGTAACATATATATTATACTAAAATCAAAATTCCGTTCAAATGTTCTCAGGCTGTGTGAAACACAACATGGAAAGTTGCTTGAAAATTAATTTATTTCTTCGTAAAAGGTTGTCTTTTATAAGATATCCAAAGCTCAAAATCAGTTTTCGTTATTGGTCTCTTGAATGAAATTCACAGTGTGTGCCCAGTATTATGCTACATGCCACGATAGTATAAAAATCACTGTGTGGTAGGTCTTCAGGGTCGAACTGTATTCTCTCGATAAACGTACTCACAGCAAAGAAATATATTTAAAAAGTACGTCAAGAAGTTCGAAGCACTGTTATAAACACAATTATAACAGAGAAAAAACGTGATGGGGCGAAAAATATATTAAAACTCTAGCGCCTGGGCACATTACAACTCACAACATGGAGTTCGCTGCGACGTCTCCAGGCTTGAAGTTCACTAATAAATGTAATTATTCTGCCCGCGACTCAGCCATCTTCTTGCATAGCTGGTCGTCCTATACAATTTACTGAATCTTCTAGTGGCACTGCTAAGTCATATCATATTAGGATAGGCACAAATTTCCATGATGGCGACAGGCTTAATATAAATTCACCGTCACTTTAAATTTGCAACTGAGAACAAACTAGTAGTTCCGTGCCCGAAAACAAGGAAATTAAGATCGTAATTTCATGCGCCAAGCACTTAATCTCTTAAAACATAGTTTTTAATTCTATATAAATTACTGGTATTGTAATTATTGAAATGTAAATATCCATCATTCGAAAATATTTTTAAATTATTACACTTGTTGTAGTTACATATTTCAGAAATTAAAAGTGATCAGATCAGGAGGTTCAAAATATGAGCTTACTGTCAGGGATTTTACATTTATGTGATTATCATCAAAGATTATTTTAAAATCGTTAATTTTGAATAAAAACCATTATTTAGTAGAAGAAAAATAAGTATGAAATTTGTGTCATTAATATTATTATTGCCGTTAACAACATTGTAGCACCATAAGCTTCCACATGCTACAAAATCATTAGACAGACAATCAAATATTAGGTTGTGAAATATACGGGAAGTAACGTTTTCTGTTCCATCAATCCGCAAAGTGATACATTGTCTTTATTTAGGGGCTACGTATTACACGCGTGTAAAACTGCGGGCGGACAGCTAGGTTCGCATTTATTTGTAGCCAGTAGATGTCCTAAAACACAGATATAAAATTACAAGTAATTTTACTACAATACAGTATTACAGCTGGCAAAAAATTCAAACGGCAAGTGTTACCTTGTAAACATTATTTAATCGCTCAGTAAAATTACAACTTCCTCTACTGTAAGAAAATCTTTGACTTTCCTACTTGCTGTAAGCCCTCTGTTAAGCATTTAATATTCGTTAAAGAGGATTAACAGAAGTTTGTACACGTTAAATCGTCTGTTAACTCTCTGCAACAAATGTTAAATGCTTAACTGGGGTTCGTTAAACCGGTCCTGTATCTATTAAGTGTGTGACTGGGTTTCTACTAAATATTTATCCTCTGGTATGTGACTGTCATTGCCAGAACCATCAGAAGTTTTGTTACTGGGCAGTTGAAGTATGTTTACATTCCATAAAAATTTTCAACTGCCATAGAAGCGATATTCTTAAAACAAATAATCTGTCAAACATTTCTGTAGAAGTGACAGAAACATCAATAATTTATTTTATATATTTTTTCCCTTATCACGTGTATTGCAATTACCAATTCCGACAGACTGCTTCACTTAAGAATTTTACTAGTTTTTTCTTTATTCATATACCGTTTTAGAATTTCAAAACAACCTAGTTTTATAAATATTTTAAGAACAACATGTAAGTAAATTGTTGATAAAACAAAATTAACTGGTGCCTACTTCTTGCGAGCACATAGCTGCAAACAGTACCAGAAAACACCGCAGTTTCTTGAAACCTAGAACGACACTCCGTCCAATCTCAGTACCGTATCACTATTCACTTCACATTCGTCTGTATTAGACTACCTGCGAGAGCATATAATGGTAGAATGGAAACACTCCTCATAGTCGGCATGATCGAGTTCAAGGGATACGCGCTAGAGGCGGTAGTGTACAAGTCAAACAAAAGTAAACAATGAAAGTACAATGAACATGTTTTAATTTGAGATAATAATAATGGCATTACCGTGTATAATACATTGAAGTCACGATCCTGAAATTAACAAATTTCCATGAGATACAATTTTACTGAATTCATTTTATTCTCAATCCAACACATTTATTTTAAATTTAGTTTTAGCTATCATAAGTCAATAGTAGGACTATGCACTTGAATTATAATGTAAAAAATGATAATTTAAAATTTATTTTAGAGATTCGCCACTAAATAAACACTTTCAAAACTGTTTAACGTAAATAAACTTGTAATCAGATAAAATTAACATGGATCAGCCAAATATTTGTAATAAAATTAAATATACAATGTGTCATTATTTTTACATGCATTCATACCACTAACTAGACCCCTTGATGAATGCAGGCATCTTTATGGTTCATCGAAAAGGCAAAAAATGTTTTTGTTACTACAGGAAGAATTAGAACCGTGCGTAATCGAAACCAGGCCTGCCTCGTAGCTGGCAGGTGAGAGCCACAACTATGCGTTATGCAACTTTACAAGTCCTCGAAAGATATTTTTATCTAAGTTTAACATTATACTTTGAGCTTAAACATCTCGTGAACTAAGGATCGTATATGAAATTAAAAAAAAAAAAAAAAAAAAAAAAAAAACCAAGCACTGGGGGGAAACAATAGTTGAACACTATTACCACGTTCAGGATGTTAATAACCATCATAGCTTTAGAATATTTGCTAGAAAAATAAATCTAGTCCGTATGTACAGTCTATGTTGTCCTTAAGTTGACAAGCCAAGATATTCTTCTCCTTCCTCGTCCTCTTCTACCACACATCCTTCCTTCAAGAATGTTCTGCAGTAGTTCATATATGTTCACACATAGTTTGAGCCAAGTTGCTCAACTGTATGTTGGACTTGCAGTCAGGAGAACCCGAGTTCAGTACCCAGCTCCCGCCATCAGTGGCTTCCAGGAGTTACAACAGGAATATTCTGGGATGTTTACTTTAAAACCTCATGGCTGACTCCTCTACCAGCTCCTGTCATTGCACCAAGTTATGTTTAATATTCTCTAATAGCCTCGCAGTTGACGAGAAGTAAAGCCAACGTGTATTTCCTAACATGGCCGTTTCCTGTATTTAACTTTGTCTAGAAATAGTTTTTTCTTCCTTCGTTTTACGCAGCGTGTAGCTTTTATTAGTTTTATCCGTTCATGGTATTCTCAGTAATACCTGTACACCCCCAATAAAAATGCCTCATGTTGTTTGCCAGTTCTTTCGGTAGAAATCCAGGCCTCAGATCCATAGAAAAGTACAGAAAATATGCAGCAACGTATAAGTGTAAAATTTGTTACGTTTGAGAGGGGATTGCTCTTCAACCGATTAGACATTTTATAACTTGGCTCTGCGTTGGTCGGTAGGAGCTGTAGTTTCTGACGAGTTATCCAGTCAATAGTTTATTTAGTTGTTCAATCCGTTTACCATTAATATTAAGATGAAAGTTTGCTGTGTCGTCTTTGCTGCTGACTCTAACGTTGTTTTACTTACAAAACGTTGATAACTATTTCAGCTGTCAGCAAATATAACTGCATCTTAATCGTAGCGAATATTATTCAGCATTTATTCATTTAAGATGATTCCTTCTTCCACATTTTTAAGCGCTCCTTTTATTCACAAAATAATACTATATATAAGTGGCAACAGGATACAACCCTGTATCTCTTATCCGCATATATTTAACTAGCTGCCTGGCCGCTAACATGACCGCATTGATTTTTTTAAGAGAAAAACTACAATAATAGGAGACAGACTAGTCGATCGTGTGTGGTGATAATTACGTACCAGTGTCGTAGCATTATGTCTATAAAATTATCTGAAGTCAGACATTATCTGAAATATACGTTTAACCTTAAAGTTTCGAGAATTGTAAAAATTTAAAATTACATCGAACGGGTATCGTATGGACCTAAAAAACTGTCTCATATTATCGGCTTAATACAGTGAAAATTTTATCGTCTGTAGTAAATTATTTCGTATAAACAATTGGAATCTACGTGTAGTGTGTGCGAAAGTTAAACGACACAAATAAGAGGAAATTTGATAAAAACACATGAACATGAACAAGACATGTGTTTATTTGAACAAATTACAGAAACTGTTCAAAATGTCTACCCTCTGCTTCAATGCAGATGCGGCATCGCCGGAAGAAGTTCTCTTTCAAACGTCGGAACGCCATTCCATCGTTTTTTATGACATCTTGAGCATGTTGCAGCTTCCTTGTCAGGTCGTCTAAACTGCGACATTCACTGGAATAGATGAGCTCTTTGTAATATCCCCATACAAAGAAATCAACAGGATTCAGATCAGGGGACCTTGGAGGCCAGGGTATGGGTCCGCCACGACCAATCCATTTGTCTGGGTAACGTTGGTTTAGGAAAGTCCTTACGCACAAGGCATAATGGCAAGGTGCGCCATCAATTTGAAGCAGCATGTTTATGCGTGTCTCGTAATCAATGTCTTCCAGCAGCTCAGGCAAATCGTTGGTTAAAAACCGCAAATAGGAAGCACCGTTCAAGCGATCTGGTAACTGGAATGGGCCGATTAACTGTCTCTTCACTATGCCGCACCACAGATTAACACTATACTGTTCTTGGAAATTAGATTCTCTTGTCAAGTGTGGGTTTTCTATACTCCATGAATGGTAGTTGTGGAAATTAAAAACCCCATTGCGTTTAAAATGGGATTCGTATGTCCACAAAATGTGTTCAAAAAGTTATCGTTCTCATCCTGTCTTCGTAACATTTCTTGACAGAACTGAATCCGTTTGTCACAATCCTGGCGTCGTAACTGTTGGACATTGCGTACATGGTAAGGATGGTATCCAACTGATTTAAGTGTGCGATGAATCTGTGATTTCGAGATACCTGTACGGCGACTCACCATTCTGACACTCGTTGTTGGGTCTGCCTCGGTTTCTTGTACGACCAAGTCTACCACATCCGGATCCCACATAACGGGCGTACGGCCTGATCTTGTTCCGGGTACGCGTCCTTCCATGTAGGTATTATGAACTCGGAGAATCATTCTGTGGTCAGGAAATCGGTTGGGTTGAGGTCCTGGTCTCCATTGTACATGTTCCCTGTACAGTCTTGCTGCATGAAGTGCATTTCCCCTAGTGTAGCCATAAAAATAATGCATTCCTGCATATTCGCGTGATAAATAAGGCATGGTACCTCACACACTACGTATTAGGTGTCCGTCTGAATTTGCGTACCTTATGTGCCACGTTTCCAGTTCCCGTAGTTGCACAAATCTAATTTGCTCCGAACGTATGTAACTGTGAAACAATCGTACAACAGCAATGTAGCTAGCCGATAGTTGGCACTCGACTGACTGCAAAGGAAGGACTGAGTTACACCAGTACTGTCTCTGTCCAACACTAATGTGTACACCAATTGAGTAAATACAGATGATCTAATGGGGTTAACATGCGTTCAAGAGAACACAGGTGGTTTGTGATATTGCTTTGCAGTACTGTTATTTGCCCGAAAGAACCCAGTTAAATGGGCCCATACACTGACATCTGAGGTACCCTGGTCTGAATCCAATACAGTTATTTGTGTTGAGATATCACGAAATTGTGCTTATTTCACAGCATGTACATTTTAAGATAAACTGTAAAGAAAACTACACCATGCTCCAAAAACCCCATAAATAATGCGATGGTGTTCCGACTTGTGTAAGAGAACCTCTTCCGGCGATGCTGCATCTGCATTGAAGCAACGGGTTTTTCAATGTGTTTTTAGTACATTTCCTCTTACTCATGTCGTTCTACTTTCGCATACACTTTACTATGATTGCACGTTTTTATACGTCATAATTAACTGAAGACGATAAAATTTTCACTGTATTAAGCCGATAATATGAGACAGTTTTTTACGTCCATACGATACCCGTTCGATGTAATTTTAAATTTTTACAATTCTCGAAACGTTAAGGTTAAACGTATCTTTCAGATAATGTCTGTCTTCAGATTATTTTATAGACATAATGCTACGACACTGGTACGTAATTATCACCAAACACGATCGACCAGTCTATCTCCTATTTTAACACAAACATTCAAGTATCTGTCACAGTTATCTATGGAAATAACCAGTACTCTCTGCTATGACTTCAAGTATCGCACAACAAACAGGAACAAATTGGTAACATCTTAACTATCAACAGTCTGACTATACGCATGGGGGTGTTTCTGATAGCCCTTGTGGTCCTCTATCTCCCTGCTTCGGCTTGACACTACTTCCTGGGACACCCTGTATATGTGTGTGTCCGTAAACATACTGGGTGTCGTAAATAACGTTTGAAGCTCTTCGTTACGTTGTAAGGGATGCGGAGACGATTAAAATGATACAGTAGAATTATGATCGCAGATGCTGAGAAGAAGCTGATATTACGCACCCAAGTTGTGGTCACGTATGGAACAAACTTTCTGGTCGCTAATATTCCCAGTGATGGTAACTCGTACTGTCTGCACGACCCGGTCACACCTAGAACATGTTCTCTGTGTTACTAAATAATTTGCATGTCTTCCTTTATCTACTCTCCGCATGTGTATCACACCACAGCGCATTGAGTTCATAGAGTCCTTATCATTACCCTTCACATAACTTTGTTTACTTGAATGTAAGACAAAAGGAAAACTATAGTGTGGCTGATGTCAGCTGACCAAGGAATACACCACACAGGGCGTGTTGGCAGGGACAATAAACGAGCCTTGAACCAAATAAGATACAAAAATGCCAAATGTGGCGTACTGGCGCGGGTTAGAGAAGAGAGTGATGTGTGCGTAAGGAGTATAGGTTAACGTGCTTTATAATACATGTAAATTAATAAATAAAATTAATATTACTCACAGGCTTATGTTACACAGGGTGCACTACATACACACCTTACTGATAATTGAAATTTACCTCGGCTGATAGTGTCGTCCCAAATAATCGCCTGTCTACAAAATTACTTATCTTAAAATTAAAATGAAATATTGATCTGAATTGTTATCAATAAATATTTATGAAGTAAATCAGACGTGCACTAATAAGACTATCAACATTAATTTATTGAAAATATTTTCTTAATTTTCGACACATGTTAGCCAAAATTTTAACTTAAACAAAAGAAACAAGGTGAAAATCTAATAGGCCGACTCGCTCGGTGTAAACAACAAAAACCAGTAAATACGCAGTACAAAGAAAATAAAATTAAGCCACAATATAAGATTAATGATACTATTAATATCAGTTAAAACTATCAAAAATAAATATCACAGTTTTAAAAATGTAATTTAATCTGGTCGCTGATAGTTGTACTTTGAGGCTGGCATGTTAAACAGACACGCAACTACAGCCGTATCGAGATAATTTTTGGATCAGTATCAGGAACAGTTTTATATTTTGAAATTCCTGCAGAGCAGTGGCATAAAAGTCACAAATAATGACTTCAACTTCTCGTGCAAGTCACACTATTAAATACGTTGACGGAACATAACTCTGTTCCAGCAATGGCCGGTGAGCCTAACGGTAATAACCCCGGCACGTAATATACAATCTGCAAAGTGACGCAATCATAAAAGACTTAAAAACTGTCAAAGCATTGAACCAGGATGAATGTTTCTAAAAATACGTGTTAACACTTCTGGTACTAAAGTATTAAAAGGTAAATGGAGAAAAAATTGCAGTGTACTAATTTAAACTAATTGATTTCCGACGTTCAGTAAGAGACGCCTCTGCCCTGCTCAGAAAAACCACGTTAAAGCCTTGTCACAAGATAACTTAATCATTAAACTTCCCTTTCCGGTAATTCTTTACCCAAATTTACCAAATATATTACATAATATCTGTTACAAAAATGCATTACATGCCTGCAATAATACAATGTTCTTACATCACGTGGGGCGCTTACGTGACTGCCAATGAAATAAACCTAAACGAAAAAAAGGCATAATACCGTTACACACAAAATCACGGTATAACTTAAAGACATTTAAATTTTAATTAATCAAAATCGTATAACTAATTTTGTAAATAATATAATTAAATGAAAAACCTCACAGCAAAATATTTAAAATCTTTCTAACCATATTATTTCAAATTCTGTTTACTATTAAGTCTAATTCTTCCAAAACAAAAAACCACAAGATTATATTAATTATTGAAATATTTAAGCTGTAGGAATAAGAATATCTGGCAGGCGATAATCCTAACTCGCGCCTGAACGTTGTTGTAGCGTCTTACTATTAGCTGTCGACGTGCGAAATTAAAAAAAATTCCCAATACGATTGTTTATTAAAAGAACACACGCCACACAATGTATTGACAGTTTTAAACATGCAGCACGTTTATTAGAAACTAGAAACACATGCAGGGGCCTGTCTTGACTGCGGATAGCTGTACAAGACCCTCCCGCATTGGTACCGAACACATCAAATGTGCTGATAGTTCAAGCGACTGGCAATCTATAAAAACACCACATTTAAGTTTCTGTATATTATTTATATATGTAGACGAAATTTACTACAGCTTTCATTTATCGCATGGTCTTACAAAATATTTTTACTTGCCAGATATTAACATTTTTTTGTAATTGAAAACAAGCTGTGGAAACGGCATTTCAAGTGAACACTATTGCACATAACAGATTCTAAAAGCAACAATTTACCTAATTGTAACGTTAATTGCATACACATTGTCTTAATTAAATAACTTATGTAACGAAGTAAACGTCTTCAGCTTAAAATTATTGAAACAAGATTACAAAAATTACTTTAAAGACTAAATGTCAATACAGAATGGCCAAAGCACGACCCACAAACTTTGACATTTCTTGTGAAAATGTAAATTGGAAATAATTTCGCAATAATACGTACAGTTGACAAATATGCCGAGCTGAATATTACTAAGTCAAACAAGTTATTCTTATAGTGGGTCCATTCACCATTCATGATTTCCTTGCATTTTTATGTTCCCTCGTTTCACATTCGCGTATATGTTACTTCATAGGCTCCGTTTAGTCCACTTGTTCTGAGTTTTCAGCATCATCTTGATGCAGAAGACAACTTAAGTTGTTTGCATCTTCAGAAGAAAGAGAGTTAGCCGATTATGTTTCAATACACGCAAGCGTGATAATTAGGGTTCAGAAGAAGCCATTTGCCGGCGAAACGCTTCCGCTATGTTATTTTGAAGTGTCGACTTCTGAGTGCGAAATTATCTCAAATTTGTGACTACTTTATTACGTAAGTTAGTTCCTGTGCGTCTTGTGTTAGTTTCTTATTAGTAACTTGCATTAATCTATAACTTCATCTCCATGGATTGGCGCTGTTCACGGCATATGATACCACGAGCAGTTAAATACTGTTGTTTCCGTTATCTGTTGTCCAGCGCCCTTGTTTAGATACATCTACCAGATTTCGCAGTTTGTCTTTGAGTGTTGCTGCATTGATTTATTTCGTGTTTTGAAATTTTTCTGTATTGTTCTGACACCTTTCACGCCCCATTTTCTCCTTTCAAACCAATTCATTACGAAATATTGAGAAGGCATTCCAGCAGACATGCGTAAACCTGTTAATGTTTTGATATGTCTTACCGTCAACCATTGTCACCATCAGTTAATTACTTTGGAGACACATAAACACAGCTTATGAACAGAAAGTTAAAACATTTATTTATACTAAAATGGCATACTATTATTATTCAACGTGCTGTTACTAAATCATAATTTGTTTATTTATTACGTCAGGGTGATATGTTTTCGTAATTGTGTATAATGACGATGGTACTTTGTAATGAAAGCTATATTCTGCATTTACATTGTAATTTAAGAAAGTATTTTATTCTGTTACTGGGCCCAGGTAACCTATTTAATGTAGACTAATGTTTTCCTCGTGTGTTTGATTGCTGATGATTTTGTACTCTGTGGACTAAGCACTTTTACACTACATTGAAAGACAAGAAAATAGCGGTCAGCAATAGGCGTTAACGTGAATAATTAAACTTAACATATTTATTGAATAAAATAGTAATAAAAGTGAATGTATTTCACTGAGTATTATCAAAGTACTGAAAAAATGGATAATTCCTGTACTATATTGTGGCTTAAACTAATACAGGAAGTCCGAATTTAGTTATAAAAGATACTTATATATCATACAAAGTGGAAGCATGCACCTGGTGTCAAATGCTACATGGTTTTAATAATACTGTGACATTTGTAAGTCACATTAGTATATTTATAAAATATTAATATATATATTTATTTAGTGATAGAATTTGGGAGCTAACAGGCACGCCACTAAATTACCTTATTTTGTTGTCCATATATTAGTTGGTTTTAATATGTTGTTAGTGTAATAATATTGTACTTAGTGGTAATACTTAAGTTGTACAGTTCACGCGTGAATTCCTGATACTCAATGATTTCGTAAAGTATTACTTTTTGATATAATGTCGAGTCAAGCAAAATTTTGCTGTTTTAAAAGTATTAGTTTTAAAGTGTTGTGTTTTTTTGAAACAACTTTTAAAGTGCGCGCCTACGGGCAAAGTATTGATCGATGTCGAGACTGTAAGACTGTGAAGGGGATTGAGGCGAGAGGGGCGGCCAAGACAGCTGGTGTCGAGTGATAGGAGTGGGGAGGAGAGGGCAGTGTGTTTTTTGACGGGACCCGAGCGGCGAACACTCAGGCATGAACTGTGGAACCGTGAAGGACAAGAAATTATCGACAAGGCGTGGGCTGTTGTTAATATACTTTATAGAAAGTAACTTGATGAAATATGTGTCCAGGGGAGCAGCGGAGACTCTGGGAATATTCTGCTGCATATGGAATTATTAGCCCAGCACTGTTGGATGTGCAGGGAACCGTCCAATGCAACAAATTTGACTGCGAGTATATGAGGATTTCCAGCAAGGGAAATCGCCTCGGCTTCGTCGTGTTTGTCAACGGAAAACTGTGAGTTGTGTCTATCCATATCATTTCTGTTCTCTTTTTTATGAAGAAACTGCCACTCATCACTGTAACTCTACATTACGTCACCGGTTAACGAGTGCTCAACACTGCAAGCCATTTTACAAGTGTTTAGACGCCCCTCCTTCCATATCCACGAACTACACACAAATGCTATCGGGACTTTTAGTGTGATCACGAAAGACAATAACTTTCAACGACGTCGCTTATCTCTTGATTGTATTATAATACAGATATATTATTTGCTACTGCGTATGTTGTATCATGCAATTTAATATGTTGTATGTTGTATGGTAGCCTGCGTAATATCAGAGGCATATAAAAGTTTATTTTGGGATTTTGCAAGTTACAAATGTAGTTTGCCTAACTTGAAACATGCGCCCTTGTTACCATTCAGTGCTAACTTTTCAAATATGCACATAGGATTAAAACAGCATTAAACAAAATAGTTTTTAACGTAATTGAACCCTGCTATGAGGACTTCAGGTTGTTTGACGTGATGCTGATTAACAAGGTTTATCCATACAGCAGGCTCAATTATTATTCTGCGCCACTCTGCTGGCTGTTTTGTCTTCTTTGTGTTTTTTTGGTGTGTACAGGGGCAATGGCATGGGTTTACAAATTGAAGAAATCGGAAATAACTGTCAACCTAGCTGCGGCCGGAGTGGGGGTGGAGGAGGGTGAGGACATCGACTCGCTTAGGAAAAAGATGGCGAGTGTAGTCAAGGCGAGCAAAGTCACACCTGGGGAGGGTGGCGACTATGATAGTCGAGACGTGGAAATCAGCAGTGGCTCGGTGAGTGTATAACTCAGGGTCACAGCAGCCAAGGGATGTTTTCGGGGAATAGAACCTTTGGTTGATACCAAACCAGGAAGCCTTTTAAAGTTTTGCTCGGCAGTAGATAAACTTTGTCGCTCTCTTTCATGTGAACCCAAGGTAGATATAATACAGGGACTCATTCCGAAGTGTACAGGTCAAGCTTTAGAGGTTATGTTAGATGGTAT